>SNVD02004425.1:0-20088 GCA_013180625.2 Boswellia sacra | reverse complement strand
ATATGTTAATCCTCCACCTTTTCCTAGCAGATTTGCAAAATCAAGGAAGGAGGAACAAGAACAAGAAATCCTGGAAACTTTTCGCAAGATTGAGGTAAACATACCACTTCTGGATGCTATCAAGCAAGTGCCTCGTTATGCAAAATTTCTGAAAGAGTTATGCACCAACAAGAGGAAGTTGAAAGGAAATGAGAAGGTAAGTGTGGGCGAAAATGTTTCAGCTGTATTGCAAAGAAAAATTCCTCCGAAATGCAAAGATCCAGGTACGTTCACCATTCATGCACCATTGGCAATACCAATTTTGAAAGAGCTATGTTAGATTTAGGAGCATCAATTAATGTCATGCCCTATTCTATTTATGCTTCCTTGAATTCTGGACCCCTTGCGAAAACGGGTATTTTGTAATTCAACTTGCTGATCGTTCTAATGCATATCCAAAGGAGGTTGTGGAGATGTGCTTGTGCAGGTAAATCAATTGGGTTTTTCCAGCAGGACTTCTATGTTCTGGAAATGGAGGATGAGACATCTTCCAATCCAACACCGATTCTTTTGGGGAGGCCATTCTTGAAAACTGCCCGAACGAAGATTGATGTTCATGATGGCACTCTCACCATGGAGTTTGATGGAGAGGTGATTCGTTTCAATATTTTTGAGGCAATGAGGTACCCTAGTGACTTGCATTCTGTTTTTGCAGTTGATGTTATTGATTCTTTGGCACAACAACTTTTTGAGTTAACACGCAAGGATGCATTGGAAGTAGCCATTAGTGAGCACATTGGGGCAGAAAATTCCAAAGAATCGAGGAAGTTGATACAAGTGTCTAAAGAAGGGGAGGAAGCTGTGGCAAGCTTGGATGAGACTATAGCTATCACCACAAACAGGTATGATGTTTCGTACATTGAATTGCCTTTATCTAATGAGAAACTTCTACCTTCCGTGATGAAAGCACCGCCTTGGAGCTTAAGCCCTCCAGATCATTTAGAAGCATGTATTCTAGGTGAGAAAGATACTTTTGCTAGTCATAATAGCAAAGGTGTCTTGCACCATTACAAGAGAGAAAATCATCCGAGTGCTCCGAGATCACCAAAACGGCCATGGGATGGACAGGCCGCTGACATCAATAGGGTATAGTCCAGCGGTATGCATGCACCGCATCTTGTTAGAAGAGGGACCCAAGCCCACTAGAGAAGCACAGCGGAGGTTGAATCCTCCCATGATGGAAGTTGTCAAGAAAGAAATCCTGAAAATGTTAGATGTGGGTGTGATTTATCCAATTTCGGACAGCAAGTGGGTGAGTCCAGTCCAAGTTGTTCCGAAGAAATCTGGTGTGACGGTGGTTAAGAATGACAATAATGAGCTAGTTCCCACTCGTATCCAAACCGGGTGGCGAGTTTGTATTGATTATCGAAAGCTCAATTCTGCAACTCGCAAGATCACTTTCCTTTGCATTCATGGATCAAATGCATGGAGAGTAGCAGGTCATTATTCATTATTGTTTCTTGATGGCTATTCAGGAATATAATGATTGTCATTGCGCACTGAGGATCAGGAAAAACGACATTCACATGCTCCATTCGGTACATTTGCTACGACGCATGCCGTTCGGTCTTTGCAATGCCCCTGCCACTTTCCAAAGGTGTATGGTAAGTAATTTCTCTGATTATGTTGAGAACATCATTGAGGTATTTATGGATGATTTTAGTGTTTTTGGTGATTCTTTTGATAAATGCCTTGATAACCTTACACTTATACTTCAAAGATGTATGGAAACTAACCTTGTCCTAAATTGGGAAAAATGTCATTTTATGGTAGATCAGGGTATAGTTTTGGGACATGTTATTTCTGCTAAGGGTATAGAAGTTGATAAATCCAAGATAGATATTATATGTTCCTTACCCCTTCCCACAAGTGTGCGGGATATTCGTTCGTTTCTCGGTCATGCAGGTTTCTATCGTCGATTCATCAAAGATTTCTCGAAGATGGCATTGCCTCTATGTAGATTATTGCAGAATGATGTGGCCTTTGAATTTGATGAGAAATGCAAAGAGGCATTTGAGAAACTGAAGGGACTCTTGACTTCGGCTCCAGTAATCCAATCTCCGAATTGGAATCATCCATTCGAGATCATGTGCCATGCAAGTGACTACGCTGTGGGTGCCGTTTTGGGTCAACGAATTGGCAAAATTCCACATGCCATTTACTAGGCATCTCGGACTTTAAATGATGCTCAACTTAATTATTCTACCACTGAAAAAGAGCTACTAGCGGTTATTTTTGCTTTAGAAAAGTTTCGATCTTATTTGATTGGTACTAAAGTAACCATTTATTCTGATCATGCAGCTTTGAGGTACTTGCTCACAAAGAAAGATGCAAAATCAAGGCTTATCAGGTGAATACTCCTTTTACAGGAATTTGACTTGGAGATCAAAGATAAGAAAGGAAGTGAAAACTTAGTTGCAGACCATCTTAGTCGCATTGTCCATGATGAGGATGTACTACCATTACAAGAAAGTTTTCCGGATGAACAATTGCTGTCTCTACATGTAGCAGCCCCTTGGTATGCAGATATTGTTAATTACTTAGTTACCAAGAAGCTACCACATGACTTGACTTGAGCTCAAAGAGAAAAGATCAAAAACATTGCCAAATATTACATATGGGATGATCCATACTTATGGAAGCATTGTTCTGATCAAGTGATAAGAAGGTGTGTTTCTGAATCTGAATTTAATTCAATTTGACCTTCTGTCATTCTTATGCATGTGGCGGTCACTTTGGACCAAAAAGAACAGCCCTGAAAGTTCTTGATTGTGGATTCTACTGGCCATCATTGTTCAAAGATGCATATCTATTTTGCAAAGCTTGTGATCGTTGTCAAAGGACTGGTAATTTAAGTGCCAAAAATCAAATGCCACAAACCCCTATACTTATTGTCGAGATTTTTGATGTGTGGGTATTGATTTCATGGGTCCTTTTCCTTCATCATTTGGTAATGTTTACATTATATTTGCTGTGGATTATGTTTCTAAATGGGTGGAAGCAAAAGCTACGAGAACTAATGATTCTAAAGTTGTTGTATATTTTGTGAAATCTAACATTTTTGCGAGATTTGGAACACCAAGAGCCATGATAAGCGATAGAGGGACACACTTCTGCAATCGATCATTTAAAGCCTCGCTCAAGAAATACAACATCACTCACAAGGTGTCTACGGCATATCATCCACAAACTAGTGGTCAAGTTGAAGTTTCAAATCGGGAAGTCAAGTCCATTCTCGAGAAGACAGTGAATCCGAGTAGAAAAGATTGGAGCCTACAATTGAATGATGCACTTTGGGCCCACCGAACTGCTTACAAGACACCTATTGGTATGTCTCCGTATAGGTTAGTCTATGGTAAGCCATGTCACCTTCCAGTAGAGCTCGAACACAAAGCATGGTGGGCAGTAAAGCTTTGTAACATGGAGATGGATGCTGCTGGAGAACAAAGGAAGCTTCAACTGCAAGAATTGGAAGAACTTAGAAATGATGCCTATGAGAATTCCAGAATTTACAAGGAGAGAACTAAGGCATTTCATGATAAAATGATCTCCAGGAAGAATTTTGAAGTGGGACAGAAAGTTCTTTTATTTCATTCTCGCCTCAAGTTATTTCCAGGTAAATTACGATCTCGATGGGTTGGACCTTTTGTTATTACTAATGTTTTTTCCCATGGTGCAGTGGAAATCAAGAGCTTAAAAACGGATAAAGTATTCAAGGTGAATGGGCACAGGTTGAAGCCTTACTATGAGAATTCAGTGATGCAGGACATCGATGAGGTACCTCTCTACGAGCCAACTTATCTTGATGGGTGAGGACAGATAACGTCAGGCTGAGGACGTTAAACCAAGCGCTTATTGGGAGGCAACCCAATGTTTTTGAAACATAAATAAAAAGAGACAAAGAAAAGAAGGTAGTAACGATCATTTTTTGTGTTTTGAGGAGATTCCTCTCATGGGCCATTATAATTGATCAGGTTTTATCTCTCTTTGCCATCTGTCTCATTTGCTTTGTTGTTTGTTTTTTACTTTCGTTTGCCCTTGTGTTTTTATTTCTTTTATGTGTCTCTATTTTCTTTTCTTTTCTTTTCTTTTCTCGTGTTTAATTTGATTATTTCGTGCTTTGAGTTCAGTTGTGCAACAGCTTGAGGAAACATTCAAACGGGAGTTGAAGCCATTGTTCGAAGGTTTGAAACGTGCATATCTGGGAGAAGAACAAACTCAATCGCATTATCGGTAATATCTCTCCTTTTCTTCTCTTCAATGGATGCTGATATCTTTCTATCGAACCTTCGTAAATATTTCCCTTCACTTCCTCAAAATGCTGTGTTTAAAATTTATAAAGTACGGATGACTAGACTTTGGGCATTGATGCTCCTAAATGTGCCTGCTGATATCCGATGGCTTATCGAAGCCAAGGTGAGATTGTCCGGTGAGCCGGACATTAATCTCGCAAAATACATGCCTGGTCTAGGAAAAAGCTACTACGCCAAGAGGCGAAGAGCGAAAAGGTTACAAGTATGTTATAAATGTGCTAGATGGAATTGTAACCAGACTTGTCGTTCATTAGGTTTTGCGTCCAGGAATAGAGAAGATAAACTTTCATTTATTAAGAATGGTTTGAGTAATGAGTCGCTGGATAATGTTTTGTTAACTCTCGAGTCACATTCTTGTGGACTTGTTCAGCGTGAATTGCTTAATCTATGGACACAATTTCGTGATGAATTGCAGTGTTATAGTCTAGGGAATCTGACTAAAAACGACCCTGTTTGCCAGTTTATAAGAAAACTGGATGGGAAGCAAATCCCCGACTCATAGAAGGCGTTTCAGCCGTTACTGGACGTAAAACCAGAGGAAGATGTGAGCCACAATCACAACTACTTGTATATTTGAATGTGTGTTGTTGTTGTAGAATTTTTTTTTTCTTGTTTCGTTTGATCTGATTATCAATGTTGTTTTTGTGTTGTTGTTGTTTGTTGATTTTGTTTGTTTTAATTTCAAGTTTTCTTTTTGACAAACCATATGACTACCCTATAGCATATGTACACGTGGGAGACAAGTGTGGAGGTTTTGTCAACCTCCACCGAAAGTGTATCTCCATTTTTTATGCTTCATGTGGGAGACAAGTATGGGGGTTTTCTCAACCCTCGCCGAAAGTGTATCTCCATTTTCTATGCTTCACGTGGGAGACAAGTGTGTAGGTTTTGTCAAACCTCGCCGAAAGCATATCTCATTGTTTCAAATTTTGGGGCAATAAATCTGCATCGAGCAACCCCCACCGAAATTATGTCCCCATGTGTCAAATTTGAGAGTTTTACGTGTGTATATATCCATTTTGCATATTCTCAAATGTTATTTTATAACCTGTCTTGTGCTTGAATCGCATAATACCTAACGTACATCATTGTCTTGCACAAGTTTAGAGCACTTTTAGAAATGGAGAAAACACCAATTCGGCGATTCCAAAATATATGCGTATTTTGTGGATCGCAATTTGGTAAAGATGGAGAGTTTACAACAGCAGCTCTTGATCTTGGTAGGACATTAGCTGCGAGGGGTATTCATTTGATTTATGGAGGGGGTAGTCTTGGGTTAATGGGGTGTGTGTCGACAGCTGCATCCTTAGGAGGAAGCAAAGTTCTCGGCATTATCCCTAAACCATTAGCTGTACGAGATATCGTAGGCAACACCATGGGGAAGAGTTACTGGTTTCTAGTATGCATGAGCGTATTGCACATATGGTCATTAAATCTGATGCATTTATAGCTTTGCCCGGTGGTTATGGTACATTAGAGGAGATATTTCAAATCACTCTTGGGCACAGCTAAACATCCATCGGAAACCCATTGATTTGTTAAATGTCAATAATTTTTTTTGATGGTTTGTTGTCCTTTCTTGATCAAGCAGTAGAAAAAAACTTCATCTCATAGTCAGCGAGGCAAATCCTGGTTACAGCTTCAACTGCAAGGGAGTTAATTGACAAATTACAAGCATTCGTCTATTCGCCTGATCCAACAATATCTCGGATAGATTGGTTTGGAGAAGGCGATAAGAGGCGTAAACTGGATTTAACTTGTTTTTGTTTGCTGACTTGTTGAACTTTGTTATTTTATGAGTGAGTTTAGTTTTGCGTAATTTAGAGTTGTTATGTGTTTTTATCTTTATCAGTTTCGATTCAAAAAAAACAATTGTGGAACAACCTGAGAATGGCAGAATATGGGGTTTTCTTTAACCCTTGAAACGCATTCTCTCTAAATAAATCTGTAGTTTATTTATTTTATGTTGTTTAAAGTGTCTTGTTTCCGTTTTGTTCTTTCATAATAAAGGTATATAGGCTGGAAACCTTAAGTCTGCGGGCTACTGGTCCTAAGGATTATTGAAATATACAATCATGACTCAGGTGTAACAACGCCACGTACCTCTTTTCTTGCATTTTGTGGGTCGATGATAAGATAATGATTGAATTAAGAATAACTCTTGGAAATGATAAATGATGCATGGATCTGTGTGCTTGAAATGTCTATTGGTTTTCGCTTTGCTTTTGATTCCTTGCGCAACATTGAGCACTGAGCTATTATCACTGAGTTATTTGTTCACTTAGAGAAAGTTTATGTAATTTAAATGTTTCTTCAGATTTCAATGAATTCTAGAACTTGTGTGATGGTCACTCGAGGCGAAATCCTAGACTGTGCAACATTGGGGAAATGATTTAGGCCATCTTTGGACCGTTTGAGCCTAATAGCCAACCTTGACTGAAATTGATCCCTAGTTACCCCTTTGAGCCTCTGTAAGCCTTTTTCTTTGTTAACTCACTAAAAGATTTCCTAACCTCAAATGAATTTGTTCCAAACAGTTTATCCCTTACCTACGAGCATGTAGATCATTCGCAATTAAATTTTGAGCTATGTTTTGGTTTTGGGAAGTTAGAGGAGGTTGGGATGTGTCATGAGCAATGCAAGTGAGTTCTATTGTGTTTGAAAAAAAAAAAGAAAAAAAGAAAAAAAACCAATCTGTACTTATCGTCCACGTACTTACACATTGAGGACAATGTGTTGTTTACGTGTGGGGGAGGGAAAGTGTAATAAAAAAAAGAAAAAAAAGAACAAAAGAAGAAGAATAAGAGATCTATACCCTTAAGTGTTCTTAAAAAGAATGAAACAACAAAGTGTGAGGGTATAGTTTTCTTTTGTTTTCTGCAAAAAAAAAAAAAGATTGAGTGTTCTAAATAAGTTTGGGGGAGTAACCTAGTGAATTGAAATGAAGTTGTGTTATAGGGTTGAGCTCTACATAGTCTTGAATCTGTCTCTTATACACATCTAGATGTGTATAAGAGACAGCATTAGTGGAGAGTGACTTGAAAAGCAGGCCTATGGAGTTCATTTATACACACATATTCAATATTAAATATGATTCATTTTTATGCATAAAACTCATCCGGGTTACAAGTGATTAGGTGAGAATGGCTCTACACACACACACTTGAGGAATTGAAATGAAGCGAAACTAATCTTTAAGATAAAATTCTTGATCAAGTGCATTATTTGAAGTTTTCCTTGGGTTATAATTAAGTACAATCTTTGAGGCCTATTTGCAAGATAAAGCATTTGTGTGTTTTAATTTTTTTTCTTGATTCTGTTTCGGTTTAGTTTTATTTCATATTGTCGTAGTTGCTCGAGGACTAGCAAAGTCTAAGTGTGGGGGAATTTGATAAGTGTCTATTTATATATCATTTTCCTATCAATTCGTCCATGTTTCTTTGCTATATTCCTTGGTATTTTTATGTTTTTGTGTGGTTTTGATGTTTGTAGGAGTTTTGGAGCAACTTGCACAAAAATGGAGTAAAAACCTTCATTTTCACCTCTGCTAGTCAACCATCTCTCGGATTTAATTGTATTGATATACAATGAACCCGATGACATATCATATACCGTTGAAAAGCTCTCGAAGTTTACTTTTTGGAGAAACTTACGGTTTATGAATCCATTCAGTGTACCGAAAGTTGTAATCAAAACAGTGTGAAAAGTGTAGAAATGTAATTCCACACATCACTGTAGCATGTATAATACGGGACATCGTAGCATGTTACTGTAGCATTTTAGGGTTTTATTTTGATAACTTGAAGAGGGGAAAACGTGGGAGGAGGCTGCATTTCTGGATTTCTCTCATCCCTTGGAGTTCTTGAAGGAGAAAGAAGATTTTGAAAGAGGAGGAACTACAATTCCAAAAAGATTCATCTACAAAGAAGATTTTCAAAGAATTTGCTAAGTTCTTTCTTTCCTTTTCAATTCTGGAATTTCTCTGTATGTATTTGTTATTCTGATTGAATATGTGTAACTAAATCTGAATTGGTTGAGGGTGATTTCAAAGCCCTTGATATGGATTTTGTGAGTTGATTGTGTAAGAAATTGTTATCCAATTCTCTAAATGAAGTTGCTTGTATTTTTCCATATCTAATGTTTATGATTGCTTACTGATTTTATTTGGAATAGCCAACTGAATATAATCTGTTGTTGTCTATTGCTAGATTAGAAATCTTGATCCGTAATTGTCATGAATTTCCAATCATTAGTAGCAAAATTGTGATCAGAGATTGCGATTGGAAAATACAACCTAGGTTAAATAATCCGAACTTGTGTGATTATTGCTTAGATCAACCTATCTTTCTCATCGTAATGCTTCTATTGAATTAAACTTAGAGAGCTTATTCTAGGTTGTTTAATGGATAGAGATTAAATAAAGAGTTGTTTTATTTAACAACAAAGTAAGGAAAGATTGGGATAACAGAGCTTGTTGTTATCTACGGTTGATAAATTCAATGCTGTAATTGGATTATAATTCTATGTTAATTCACAAATTCATATCTTGTGGCAGAGAATGAACTCTTAACCAAGTGTCTCCCATTGATTTTTCATTCAAATTTACTTTCTGTTTTGTTATTCTTTACTTGCATTCTTATTTCATTTAGTAAAGCATTCAACAAAAACCCCCTCTGTTTAGTTTATTATTGCTGGAAAATAACAAATTCAATTAGAATCAATCCTCATGGGAATGATATCTTACTTATCACTTTACTACTTGTGCGACTAGTATACTTGCTAGTTTCGAATGCATCACCAGGCATGTATTTTGCTAGATTAATATCAGGCTCACCGGACAATCTTACCTTGGCTTCGATAAGCCATCGGATCTCCGCAGGCACATTTAGGAGCATCAACGCCCAAAGTCTAGTCATCCGTACTTTATAAATTTTATACATAGCATTTTGGGGAAGTGAAGGGAAATATTTACGAAGGTTTGACACAAAGATATCGGCATCCATTGAAGAGGAGAAAAGGAGAGCTATTACCGATAATGCGATTGAGTTTGTTTTTCTCCAAGATATGCACGTTTCAAACCTTCGAGCAATGACTTCAGCTCCCGTTTGGATGTTTCCTCAATCTGTTGCACAAATGAATTCGAAGTACGGAATAATCAAATTAAACAAAACAAAGGAAAAGAAAAGAGAAGAAATGAAACTAAAGGCACATAAAAGAGATAACAACACGATAGCAAACAAAAGTAAAAAACAAGTAAAAAAAATATAAAAACAAATAAGACAGATGCAAAGAGAGATAAAACCTGGTCAATTTGATGGTCTACGAAAGGAATCTCCTCGAGACACAAAAATTGATCATTATTCCTTATTTTATTTTTCTTTTCTTTTTTTTTCAAAAAATATTGGGTTGCCTCCCAATAAGCGCTTGGTTTAACGTCCTCAGCCCGACGTTGGTTCCATCATGGGAGGATCCAATCTTTGATGTGCTTCACTAGTGGGCTTGGATCCTTCTTTCCACAAGAAATGGTGCACGCATATGGCTGGGCCTTGGATGTGAGCACTTGTCCACCCAATAGCCATTTTGTGATCTCTAAGTAGTTGGACGAGTTTCACTTCTTGTATTGGTGCAAGGCCCATTTCTATTATAATTGGCAAAGTATCATTCTCACCCAAGAATTCATGATTCAAATGATCTGGAAGTGACTTAAGCTCCACGGTATTGGCCTTCATCACAGAATGAAGAAGTTTCGCATTAGATAAAGACAATTCAATATACGAAACATCATACTTGCTTATGGTTATGGCTATAGTCTCATCTAAGCTTGCCAGAGCTTCCTTCACTTCTTTAGACACTTGTATCAAAATTCTTGATTCTTTAGAATTTTCTGTCCCTATGTGCTCACTAATAGCTACATCCAATCCATTTTTGCAAGTTAACTCAAAACATTGTTGTGACAGAGAATCAGTAACGTCAACTACAAAAACAGAATATAAGTCACCAGGGTACCTCATTGCCTCAAAAATATTGAAACAGATAACCTTGCCATCAACCACTATGGTGAGAGTGCCATCATGAACATCAATCTTGGTTCTAGCAGTTTTCGAGAATGGTCTCCCTATAAGAATCGGTGTTGGATTAGGAGATGTCTCATCCTCTATTTAAAGAACATAAAAGTCTACTGGGAAAAGCAATTGATTCATCTGCACAAGCACATCTTCCACAACTCTTTTGATATATGCATTAAAACGATCAGCAATTGAATGGTAATACCAATTTCCGCAAAAGGTCCAAGATTTAAAGAAGCATAAATAGAATATGGCATGATGTTAATAGATGCTTCTAAATCTAACATAACTCTTTCAAACTTGGTTTTACCAATGGTGCATAGCATGGTCAACGTACCTGGATCTTTGCACTTTGGAGGAATTTTCCTTTGCAATACAGCTGAAACATCTTCCCCCAAACTTACTTTCTCATTTCTTTTTAACTTTCTTTTGCTGGTGCATAACTCCTTGAGACATTTTGTATAATGAGGTACTTGCTCGATAGCATCAAGAAGTGGTATATTTACCTCGATTTTGTGAGAAGTTTCCAGGATTTCTTGTTCTTGTTCCTCCTTCGATTTTGCAAATCTACTAGGAAAAAGTAGAGGAGAAACATGTGAAGGAATGGGAGTTATAGGATTTACTTGAGAAGTCAGTGCTTTGTTCATGGTGGAAGTGGTGTCATCTCCTTCATCAGTTTGTGATTTCTTTGGCAGGACATCTAATTGCTCTCCATTTTGCAAAGTTATCGCACAAGAATTCTCTCTTGGATTGATCACTGTTTGACAAAATAATTCTTCTGAGCCTTAGCCCTCGAATTTGCTCATGCTAGTGGCCAATTGTCCCATTTGATTTGCCAGGTTTTGGATACTTGCCCCAGTTTCCTGCTGGAATTGCATTGTGTTAGTGGCAAGTGCATTAACAATATCCTGGAGGGACATACCTGAGTTTTGTGAAGCTGGTTGTGGTGTTGGATGTGGCATTGGTGGTGGTTGCATTTGAAATGGTTGCTGCACTCTAGGTTGATTGAAACCTTGTGGCCGATTTGGTATGGCATTTGGGGCGATTGGTTGATGATTCCAGTAACTAAAATTAGGGTGATCTTCCCATCCAGCATTACAAGTGTTAGAGAAGGGATCATACCATTGCCTTGTTTGTCCTGGAAATCCATCCATGGTATTGGCTTGTTCAATATCTCCTTGCAAAGTTGGATACATGTCGATTGGATGCTCCATGGTAGAATATACCTCACATGCATAAGATTTCTGCATATGTCATACAGCCATGTTTTCCACAAGAGAAGTTAACTCAGAAAGTTGTTGTTCAATGTTCGGAGTGCTTACCTCATTTACTCTCCATGGCAGTTGTGGCTGAAATCCGCCACTGAATTGATGGAAGTTTACTGCCATGTCGTCTAAACACAAACAATCAAAAAAGAAAAACAAACAAAAATATGAATCAACAATGAAAATAAAATAACAAATCGATTAGAAAATCAATCCCCGGCAACGACGCCAAAAACTTGATGCGTTCGAAAATAGCAAGTATACTAGTCGCACAAGTAATAAAGTGATGAGTAAGATATCGTTCCCACGAGGATTGATTCTAATTGAATTTGTTATTCGAAAGCAACAACAAACTAAACGAGGGGGGGTTTTGTTGATTGATTAACTAGATGAAATATTAATGCAAGTAAAGAATAACTGATGCGTTCGAAACTAGCAAGTATACTAGTCGCACAAGTAATAAAGTGATAAGTAAGATATCGTTCCCACGAGGATTGATTCTAATTGAATTTGTTATTTCCAGCAACAATAAACTAAACAAGGGGGGATTTTTGTTGAATGCTTTACTAAATGAAATAAGAATGCAAGTAAAGAATAACAAAACAGAAAGTAAATCTGAATGAAAAATCAATGGGAGAAAGCTAGTTAAGGGATCCTTCTCTACCACAAGATATGGATTTGCGAATTAATTGTAGAATTGTCATCTAATTACAGCAATGAAGTTATCAACCGTAGATAATAACAAGCTCTATTACCCCAATCTTTCCTTACTTTGTTGTTAAATAAACAAGCTCTTTATTTAATCTCTATCCATTAAACAACCTAGAACAAGCTCTCTGAGTTTAATTCAATGGATGCATTATGATAAGAAAGATAGGTTGATCTAAGCAATAAACACACAAGCTCAGATTATTTAACTTAGGTTATATTCTCCAATTGTAATCTTTGATCACAATTTTGCTACTAATGATTAGAAATTCAAGACAATTACGGATCAAGATTTCTAGTCTAGCAATAAATCACAACCAGATTATATTCAGTTGGCCACTCAAATACAATCAGCAAGCAATCATAAGCATTAAATATGGGAGAATACAAGCAACTTCAATTAGAGAAGTGGATAACAATTCCTTACACAATCAACTTACAAAAACCATATCAGGGCTTTGAAATCACCCTCAACCAATTCAGATTCAGTTACACATGTTTAAGAACGTGGTAAATACAATACAACATGGAGACATTCCAGAAAATGAAAGGGAAGGGAAAAACTTAAGCAAATTTGATGTAATTCTCTTTGGATTGTAGTTCTTCCTCTTTCCAAGCTTCCTTTCTCCTTCAAGAACTCCAAGAGATGAAAGAATTCCAGAGCTGCAGCCTCTACCACATTCTCCCCCTCAAGTTATGACTTTTTTTTTATTTCCCCCCCCTGATATAAACGCCATGTACAAATGTGGTATGATGTGAAATATCGCGATGCTCTGTGACTTTACAGTAACCTTGCATATTCTAGTCGAGCATATTGCGCTCATCTTTTAACACTGATTACCGGCTATCCCGCTCGAATCTATATTCCCGCAATACCAATCTCGCACTGTTTTGATTATAAATTTCGGTACACTGAATGGATTTATGAACCGTAAATTTCTCTAGAAAATAGACTTCGAGAGCTTTCCAACGTATATAACATGTTATCCGGTTCATTGTATATCAATACAATTAAATCCGAGAAGATGGTTGACTAGCAGAGGTGGAAATGAAGGGTTTTACTCTATTTTTGTGCAAGTTGCTCCAAAACTCCTACAAACATCAAAACCACACAAAAACATAAAAATACCAAGGAATATAGCAAAGAAACATGGACGAATTGATATGAAAAATGATATATAAATAGACACTTATCAAATTCCCCCACACTTAGACTTTGCTAGTCCTCGAGCAACTACGACAATTTGAAATAAAACTAAACGAAACAGAATCAACAAAAAATTAAAACACACAAATGCTTCATCTTGCAAATAGGCCTCAAAGATTGTACTTAATTAGAACCCAAGGAAAACTTCAAAATAATGCACTTGATCAAGAATTTTATCTTAAAGATTAGTTTCGCTTCATTTCAATTCCTCAAGTGTGTGTGTGTAGAGCTATTCTCACCTAATCACTTGTAACCCGGATGAGTTTATGCATAAAAATGAATCATATTTAATATTGAAGATGTGTGTATAAATGAACTCCATAGGCCTGCTTTTCAAGTCACTCTCCACTAATGTAGACATGCACAACACCAAGGATCAA
Organism: Boswellia sacra; assembly: GCA_013180625.2. Lineage (NCBI taxonomy): Eukaryota > Viridiplantae > Streptophyta > Magnoliopsida > Sapindales > Burseraceae > Boswellia > Boswellia sacra. The sequence continues at coordinate 6,111 of SNVD02004425.1, read as the reverse complement.
GTAGGACTTTATTAAGCTTTTAACGTTTGGCTTGGGTGAAGGTATGATAAAGGATAATAATTTGGCTCAAATCACCCACAAACATATAAAACATTCAAGACTATGTAGAGCTCAACCCTATAACACAACTTCATTTCAATTCACCAGGTTACTCCCCCAAACTTATGTAGAACACTCAATCTTTTTTTTTTTTTTTTTGCAGAAAACAAAAGAAAACCACACCCCCACACTTTGTTGTTTCATTCTTTTTAAGAACACTTAAGGGTATAGATCTCTTATTCTTCGTCTTTTGTTTTTTTTCTTTTTTTTTCTTTTTTTTATTACACTTCCCCTCCCCCACACTTAAACAACACATTGTCCTCAATGTGTAAGTACGTGGACGATAGGTACAGATTGGCTTTTTTTTTTTTCTGTTTTTCTTTTTTTTTTTGTTCCAAACACAATGGAACTCACTTGTATTGCTCATGATACATCCCAACCTCCTCTAACTTCCCAAAACCAGAACATAGCTCAGAATTTAATTGTGAATGATCTACATGCTCATAGGTAAGGGATAAACTGTTTGGAACCAATTCATTTGAGGTTAGGAAATCTTTTAGTGAGTTAACAAAGAAAAAGGCTTACAAAGGCTCAAAGGGGTAACTAGGGATCAATTTCAATCAAGGTTGGCTATTAAGCTCAAACGGTCCAAAGATGGCCTAAATCATTTCCCCAATGTTGCACAGTCTAGGATTTCGCCTTGAGTGACCATCAAACAAGTTCTAGAATTCATTGAAATTGAAGAAACATTTAAATTACATAAACTTTCTCTAAGTGAACAAATAACTCAGTGATAATAGCTCAGGGCTCAATGTTGCGTAAGGAATCAAAAGCAAAGCGAAAACCAATAAACATTTTAAGCACACAGATCCATTCATAATTTATCATTTTCCAAGAGTTATTCTTAATTCAATCATTATCTTATCATCGACCCACAAAATGCAAGACAAGAGTTACGTGGCGTTGTTACACCTGAGTCAAGATTGAATATTTCAACAATCCTTAGGACCAGTAGCCCGCAGACTTAAGGTTTCCAGCCTATATACCTTTATTATGAAAGAACAAAACAAGAAACATGACACTTCAAACAACATAAAATAAACAAACTACAGATTTATTGAGAGAGAATGCGTTTCAAGAGTTAAGAAAACCCCATATTCTGCCATTCTCAGGTTTTTCCACAATGTTTTTTTTTTTTGAATCGAAACTGGTAAAAACAAAAACACACAACTCGAAATTACAAAAAACTAAACTTACTCAGAAAATAATAAAGTCCAACAAATCAGCAAACACAAACAAGTCAGTTAGAATGGGTCTAAAAAGTTTAGAAGTTAGCCTCCTTATTCAGCCATTATGGATTGAAGAGATCCAGAATGCGTTTCAAGAGGAATTAAACTTTTTAAGCCACCACTCTAAAAGCCATGATTAGAAAATATTACCTGGGCCGAAAGAAATAACCTGAAAAAAACTCAAAAGAAATGACATGAAAAATCTCAAATAAACACACTAAAAAGAAAGCAAACAAAAACGAAGCAAACAAGCAAATAGAGATTACAGATGGAGGGTTAAATCCAGTTGACGCTTTTTGTTGCCTTCTCCAAACCAATTTATCCGAGCCGTTGTTGGATCAGGTGACATAGAGCGAATCTTGTAGTTTGTCAATTAACTCTCTGCAGTTGAAGCTGTAACCAGCATTGCTCCTTGATGACGTGAGATGAAATTTTTCTCTAGACTCCGACCCAACACGACTAGGCCGTAGAGAAGAAGAAGACACAACAAGCAAATAGAGAGAGTAACAGAGAGACACTACCACCAAGGATTTCGGATGCACACACACACAACAATACATGAGCAACCCATGGGTGTCCGATGGCTGTTTAGCTGTTGCCAAGAGGTGATTTGAAATATCTCCTTCTAAGTACCATAACCACCCGGCAAAGCTATAAATGCATCGGACTTAACAACCATATGTGCAATACGCTCATTCATACTAGAGACCTGTAACTCTTCCCCGATTGTGTTGCCTATGATATCTCGTACAGCTAATGGTTTAGGGATAATGCCGAGAACTTTGCTCCCTCATAGGGATGCAGCTGTTGACACACACCCCATTAACCCAAGACTACCCCCTCCATAAATAAAAATAATACCCCTCGCAGCTAATGTCCTACCAAGATCAAGAGCTGCTGTGGTAAACTCTCCATCTTTACCAAATGGCGATCCGCAAAATACGCATATATTGCGGAATCGCCGAATTGGTGTTTTCTCCATTTCTACAAGTGATCTAATCTTGTTTAAGACACGTTAGATATTATGCTTTTCAATTGCAAGACAGGTTATGGAATGACCTATGAAAATATGCAGAATGTATATATACACCCATAAAACTCTCAAATTTTGACACATGGGGACATACTTTCGGTGGGGGTTGCTCGATGCAGATTTATCGCCCCAAGATTTGAAAAAATGAGATATGCTTTCGGCGAGGTTTGACAAAACCTACACACTTGTCTCCCACGTGAAGCATGGAAAATGGAGATACACTTTCGGCGGGGGTTGACAAAACCCCCACACTTGTCTCCCACGTGAAGCATAAAAATTAGAGATACACTTTCGGTGGAGGTTGACAAAACCTCCACACTTGTCTCCCACGTGTACTTATGCCAAAGGGTAGTCATATGGTTTGTCAAAAAGAAAACTTGAAATTAAAACAAACAAAATCAACAAACAACAACAACACAAAAACAACATTGATAATCAGATCAAACGAAACAAGAAAAAAAATTCTACAACAACAACACACATTCAAATATACAAGTAGTTGTGATTGTGGCTCACATCTTCCTCTGGTTTTACGTCCAGTAACGGCTGAAACGCCTTCTATGAGTCGGGGATTTGCTTCCCATCCAGTTTTCTTATAAACTGGCAAACAGGGTCGTTTTTAGTCAGATTCCCTAGACTATAACACTGCAATTCATCACGAAATTGTGTCCATAGATTAAGCAATTCACGCTGAACAAGTCCACAAGAATGTGACTCGAGAGTTAACAAAACATTATCCAGTGACTCATTACTCAACCATTCTTAATAAATGAAAGTTTATCTTCTCTATTCCTGGACGCAAAACCTAATGAACGACAAGTCGGTTACAATTCCATCTAGCACATTTATAACATACTTGTAACCTTTTCGCTCTTCGCCTCTTGGCGTAGTAGCTCTTTCCTAGACCAGGCATGTATTTTGCGGATTAATGTCCGGCTCACCGGACAATCTCACCTTGGCTTCGATAAGCCATCGGATATCAGCAGGCACATTTAGGAGCATCAATACCCAAAGTCTAGTCATCCGTACTTTATAAATTTTAAACACAGCATTTTGAGGAAGTGAAGGAAAATATTTACGAAGGTTCGACAAAAAGATATCAGCATCCATTGAAGAGGAGAAAAGAAGAGATATTACCGATAATGCGATCGGGTTTGTTTTTCTCCAAGATATGCACGTTTCAAAACTTTGGCGAATGACTTCAACTTCCGTTTGGATGTTTCCACAAGCTGCTGCACAAATGAGCTCAAAGCACAGAATAATCAAATTGAACAAAAGAAAGGAAAAGAAAAGAGCAGAAACGAAACTAAAGACACATAAAAGAGATAACAACACAATAGCCAACAAAAGTAAAAAAAACAAGTAAAAAATATAAAAACAAATGAGACAGATGGCAAAGAGAGATAAAACCTGATCAATTTGATGGCCTATGAAAGGAATCTCCTCGAGACACAAAAAATCGATCATTGTTACCTCTTTTTATTTTTCTTTTCTTCTTTTTTTTTATTTTTCAAAACGATTGGGTTGCCTCCCAATAAGCGCTTGGTTTAACGTCCTCAGCCCGACGTTGATTCCATCATGGGAGGATCCAATTTCTGTTGTGCTTCTCTAATGGGCTTGGATCCCTTTTCTAACAAGATACGGTCAATGCATATGGATGGGCCTTGGATTTCAACAATTGTCCACTCAATAGATATTTTGTGATCTGTAAGTATTCGGACGAGTTTATCTTCTTGTATTCGTGCAAGGCCCATTTCCATTGTAACTCGCAAAGTATCATTCTCAACCAAGAATCCATAATTCAAATGATCTGGAAGTGACTTAAGCTCCAAGGTATTGGCTTTCATCACAGAAGGAAGAAGTTTCTCACTAGATAAAGGCAATTTAATGTACGAAACATCATACCTATTTGTGGTGACAGCTATAGTTTCATCCAAGCTTGTCACAGCTTCCTCCACTTCTTTAGACACTTGTATCAGCTTTCTTGGTTCTTTGAAACTTTCTATCCTTATGTGTTCACTAATGGCAACATCCACTCCATTCTTGCGAGTTAACTCAAAATGTTGTTGTGGCAAAGAATAAATAACATCAACTGCAAAAACAGAATGCAAGTCACTAGGGTACCTCATTGTCTCAAAAATATTGAAACGAATCACCTCGCCATCGAATTCCATGGTGAGAGTGCCATCATGAACATCAATCTTAGTTCGAGCAGTTTTCAAGAATGGTCTCCCCAAAAGAATTGGTTTTGGATTAGGAGATGTCTCATCCTCCATTTCAAGAACATAGAAGTCTGCTGGGAAAACCAATTGATTTACCTGCACAAGCACATCTTCCACAACTCCCTTGGGATATGCCTTAGACGATCGCAAGTTAACGGTTATACCGTTTCCGCACGAGGTCCAAGATTTAAAGAAGCAAAATCGAATATGGCATGATATTAATAGATGCTCCTAAATCTAACATAGCTCTTTCAAACTTGTTTCTACCAATGGTGCATGGAATGGTGAACGTACCTGGATCTTTGCATTTCGGAGGAATTTTTCTTTGTAGTACAGCTGAAACATTTTCCCCCACGCTTACTTTCTCATTCCCTTCAACTTTCTCTTGTTGGTGCATAACTCCTTGAGAAATTTTGCATAACGAGGTACTTGCTTAATAGCATCCAGAAGTGGTATATTTACCTCGATCATGCGAAAAGTTTCCAGGATTTCCTGTTCTTGTTCCTCCTTCTTTGATTTTGCAAATCTGCTAGGAAAAGGTGGAGGAGTAAAATATGAAGGAATTTGAGTTTTAAGGTCTACCTTAGAAGATGATGTTTTGTTCATGGTGGAAGTGGTGTCATCCCCTTCATTAGTTTGTGACCTTTTTTGTGGAACTTGTAATTGCTTTCCACTTCTCAAAGTGATTGCACTAGCATTCTCTCTTGGATTGATCACTGTCTGAGAAGGTAATTTTTCTAAGCTCTTGCTCTCGAATTTGCTCATGTTAGTAGCCAATTGTCCCATTTGATTTTCCAGGTTTTGGATACTTGCCCTAGTTTCCTGCTGAAATTGCATTGTGTTAGTAGCAAGTACTTTAACAATGTCCTGGAGATCCATACCTGAGTTTTGTGGAGCTAGTTGTGGTGCTGGTTGTGGTTCCATTTGAAATGATTGCTGCACTCTTGATTGATTGAAACATGGTGGCTGATTTGGTATGGCATTTGGAGTGATTGGTTGATGATTACTGTAACTTTGGCTTGGTTGTCCTAGAAATCCACCCATGGCATTGGCTTGTTCCGTAACTCCTTCTTGCAAAGTTGGACACATGTCGGTTGGATGCTCCGTGGTAGAATATACTCCACATAAATAAGATTGATGCATATGTCCTACAGCCATTTTTTTTACAAGAGAGGTAAGCTCAGAAAGTTGTTGTTCCATGTTCGGGGTACTTACCTCATTTACTTTCCTTGGTAGTTGTGGCTCAAATTGGCCGCTGAATTGTTGGGAGTTTGCTGCCATGTCACTAATCAAACGTCTTGCAACATTCGGTGTTTTATTAACCAGTGCTCCACCACTAGCAGCATCAATGATACTCCTTTCCATTGGTAGTAGACCCTCATAGAAATATTGAATTAGGAGTCCATCACTAATTTGATAGTTTGGACAGCTAGCACATAACCTTCTAAATCTCTCCCAATATTCATGAAGTGATTCTCCATTGTGTTGTTGAATGCCACTAATATCTTTTTAATGTTTATAACTTTCG
>SNVD02004423.1:0-2500 GCA_013180625.2 Boswellia sacra | reverse complement strand
CCCACGCGGGCAGCGCCCACGCCCCACGCATGCAGCGCCCAGCGCCCACGCGGGCAGCGCCCAGCGCCCCACGCATGCAGCGCCCAGCGCCCACGCGAGCAGCGCCCAGCGCTACCCTCAGCCACGCGAGCAGGCCCTCGCCCCACGCATGCAGCCCGCCAGCGCCATGCATGCAGCACGCATGCAGCGCCCAGCGTCCACCCATGCAGGCCCCAGCGCCCCCTGCATGCAGCACCCAGCGCCCACACATGCAGCACCCAGCGCCCATGCATGCAGCAATCGTACCCCCAAGGGAGGTTAGCCAGCCCCCATCCATGCAGCAAGGGCAGCGCCACGGGCAGCACCAAAGCCCCAAAGGAGGTTAGCCAGCCCCCACCGATGCAGCAAGGGCAGCCCCACGAGCGCCCAACGTGCAGCAACAGCCGCAACACGAGGGGCACGTCATGGGCAACACACAAGCCCCAAGGGAGGTTAGCCAGCACCCATCTACGCAGCAAGGGCAGCACCCTGGGCGCCCAACGTGCAGCAACTGCAGCACGAGGGGCACGTTGTGGGCAACACCCAAGCCCGAAGGGAGGTTAGCCAGCACCCGTCCACGCAACAAGGGCAGCACCATGGGCGCCCAACGTGCAGCAACTGCAGCACGATGGGCACGTCGTGGGCAACACCAAGCCCCAAGGGAGGTTAGCCAGCGCCCATCAGTGCAGCAAGGGCAGCGCCATGGGCGCCCAACATGCAACCAGCAGCACGTTTTCTGTTTTTTAAAAGTTAGTAACGCGAATTCCTTCACGTTTCTCTTCTCTTCGTTACACTAACATTGTTTTATTTTTTTTCCATTTTTTTCAATTTTTTTGCAAGTGTGCCCCACCTTCCAACTTCAATTTATTTTTTTTTTAATTTTCGCTTTCATTCGTGCCACGGTTGCATTTTGCTCGGTGTCCTTGCAAAAAATCAGCCAAGAGCGCGAACGTCGAAAAAGGGCCCCTCATGGCACCACGGCTGCACGCTGGCAGGCCAAGCTGCAGCACATTGCTTTGCACCACCATGGGCAGCAAATGCTGCATGATGTGCAGCAATGTGCTGCACCTTGGGCTGCCAACGTGCAGCGAATCGTGCCAACCTCAAAAATCTTCCGCCAAACCGCTTCCAAAACTCAATCAAACGCCACCTAAAATCATTTTCGGACTCCCAAAGCCCCCCAAAAAGATTTCACCTCGCTCCGGCGTCGTTTGGGCGCTTTTCCAATTTTGCCCGTTCTCTCTCTAAAAATTCACTCCGAAGCCCCCACGGCGCCCGAAACCCCCAACTCTCTTTTCCCATCGATTCCTCCCATTCTTCTTGCTCCCCTCGCAAATTCTCAGCCCCAACGCCCCACAAACGCTCCGTCGTCCAGCCCCTTGTGACAGCTCACATACCATGGGGCACCACCCCTGATAATGCTGCAATGCTAACAAAAGCTCTTTAGGGGGGAGATGCAGTCTCCGCTGGGGGGCCTCCGGGCCAAGCCCTGCAAACACCCCCCTCGCCCAGGCACACTGGCAGGCTTTGGTGTGTGCGTTGGGTGGGCATGGCATTCAACTCCAGCGGATATTGTCGGCATGTGTCGGCATCGGTGGTGGGTCCCAGTACGAAAAAACGTGGACTGAGCTCCATGCTTGAGCTGGTGCTTGGGCAGCTCTTGTGCGCAGCGCATCTTGTAAGTCGTAGTGCAAGGGCAGCAGAAAGCATCGCTTAGGCATGGCGTGATGCCCCCATCCCATCCCCGTGCTTCGGGTGGGCTCCAGCCCGCTCGTGTGCGCAGCGCAGCTTGTAAGTCGTAGTGCAAGGGCAGCAGGCAGCAACGCTCGGGCTGGGTGGGGACTGAGCTCCATGCTTGAGCTGGTGCTTGGGCAGCTCTTGTGCGCAGCGCAGCTTGTAAGGCGTAGTGCAAGGGCAGCAGAAAGCATCGCTTAGGCATGGCGTGATGCCCCCATCCCATCCCCGTGCTTTGGGTGTGCTCCAGCCCGCTCTTGTGCGCAGCGCAGCTTGTAAGTCGTAGTGCAAGGGTGGCAGGAAGCAACACTTGGGTCGGGGGTGGCTATCTCGGTCGATGACGGCTTGTGCTTGACGTTGCTCGCTCCTCCTTCGAAAAATTGTCCCTCGTGTGGTTCCATGTTCTATCGCGTCCCGCGGTGCTGGCGCGGCACGACTTGACGTGTCTGCATGCTCAACAGTTTCGATTGTTGGGTTGTAGTTCGTTGGGTTGTGCTGCTACCAAGTGAACGCAACGGGCGTGTGAGTGGTGTTTGGATGGCGTGGGTTGGCAGGCTCCGTGCTCGTGCATCGAACTGTTGACGCCCCATCCTCTTCATTATTCCCCAATGCGTTGTTGCTGCCTTGGGGGTGCGTACGGTATCCTGTGTTGCTTACCTACCCGAATGAATTCGGCGGTTCGTTTGTTGCTCTCCGCCCCATGCCCTCGCGGGTGTTGGGGCGGACGTTAGGCAAGCCTCGTGTTCCT
>SNVD02004419.1:0-196510 GCA_013180625.2 Boswellia sacra | reverse complement strand
TATTTACCTGATTTTGTGTGAAGTTTCCAGCGATTCTTGTTCTTGTTCCTCCTCCTTTGATTTTGCAAATCTGCTAGGAAATGGTGGAGGAGTAACATAAGAAGGAATTTGAGTTTCAAGATCGACCTTAGAAGATGATGTTTGTTCATGGTGGAAGTGGTGTCATCTCCTTCATCAATTTGTGATTTCTTTGTCAGGTTTTGGATACTTGCCCCAGTTTCCATTTGCTCTCCATTTCGAATTTGCTCTCCACTTTGCAAAGTTATCGCACAAAGCATTATCTATTGGATTGATCACCGTTTTTGAGAAGATAATTTTTCTGAGTCTTGGCCCTCGAATTTGCTCATGCTAGTAGCCAATTGTCCCATTTGATTTGCCAGGTTTTGGATACTTGCCCCAGTTTCCTGCTGGAATTGCATTGTGTTAGTGGCAAGTGCATTAACAATATCCTGGAGTGACATACCTGAGTTTTCTGGAGCTGGTTGTGGTGCTGGTTGTGGCATTGGTGGTGGTTGCATTTGAAATGGTTGATGCACTCTAGGTTGATTGAAACCTTGTGGCCGATTTGGTATCACATTTGGAGTGATTGGTTGATGATTCCAGTAACTGAAATTATGTTGATCTTCCCATCCAGCATTGTAAGTGCTAGAGAAAGGATCATACCATTGCCTCGTTTGTCCTGGAAATCCACCCATGGCATTGGCTTGTTCCATATATTCTTCTTGTAAAGTTGGATACATGTCGATTGGATGCTCCATCGTAGAATATATCCCACATTCATAAGATTTTTATATCTCCTACAACATGTTTTCCACAAGAGAGGTTAGCTCAGAAAGTTGTTGTTCAATGTTCGGAGTGCTTACCTCATTTACTCTCCATGGTACTTGTGGCTCAAATCCGCTACTGAATTGATGGAAGTTTACTGCCATGTTGGCTAAACACAAACAATCAAAAAAGAAAAACAAACAAAAATATGAATCAACAATGAAAACAAAATAACAAATCGATTAGAAAATCAATCCCCGGCAACGGCGCCAAAAACTTGATGCGTTCGAAACTAGCAAGTATACTAGTCGCACAAGTAATAAAGTGATAAGTAAGATATCGTTCCCACGAGGATTGATTCTAATTGAATTTGTTATTTCCAGCAACAATAAACTAAACAGGGGGGGTTTTGTTGAATGATTAACTAAATGAAATGAAATGCAATAAAGAATAACACATGCAAATTAAACGATTGAAAAATCAATGAGGAAACCTGGTTAAGGGTTCATTCTCTGCCACAAGATATGAATTTGCGAATTAACGTAGAATTGTCATCCAATTACAGTATTGAAGTTATCAACCGTAGATAACAACAAGCTCTGTTATCCCAATCTTTCCTTACTTTGTTGTTAAATAAACAAGCTCTTTATTTAATCTCTATCCATTAAACAACCTAGAACAAGCTCTCTAAATTTAATTCAATGGATGCATTACGATAAGAAAGATAGGTTGATCTAAGCAATAAACACACAAGCTCGGATTATTTAACTTAGGTTGTATTCTCCAATTGCAATCTCTGATCACAATTTTGCTACTAATGATTAGAAATTCAAGACAATTACGGATCAAGATTTCTATCTAGCAATAGACAACAATCCAGATTATATTCAGTTGGCCACCCAAATACAATCAGCAAGCAATCATAAGCATTAGATATGGGAAAATACAAGCAACTTCAATTAGAGAATTGGATAACAATTCTTGCACAATCAATTCACAAAAACCATATCAAGGGCTTTGAAATCACCCTCAACCAATTCAGATTTAGTTACACATGTTTAAGACAGTAAATACAATACAACATGGAGACATTCCAGAAAATGAAAGGGAAGGGAAAACTTAGCAAATTTGATGAAATCTCTTTGGATTTGTAGTTCTTCCTCTTTCCAAGCCTTCAATCTCCTTCAAGAACTCCAAGAGATGAGAGAAATCCAAAGATGCAGCCTCCTCCACGTTCTCCCCTCTTCAAGTTATGAAAATAAAACCCTAAAATGTGTTTAAATACTCTGCTACAGTGACTTGCTACAGTGCCCCGTATTATACATGCTACAGTGACTTGTGGAATTATATTTCTATACATCTCACACTGTTTTGATTACAACTTTTGGTACACTGAATGGATTTATAAACCGTAAATTTCTCCAGAAAATAGACTTCGAGAGCTTTCCAACGGTATATAACATGTCATCGGGTTCATTGTATATCAATACAATTAAATCCGAGAAGATCACTGACTAGCAGAGGTGAAAATGAAGGGTTTTACTCCATTTTTGTGCAAGTTGCTCCAAAACTCCTACAAACATCAAAACCGCACAAAAACATAAAAATACCAAGGAATATAGCAAAGAAACATGGACGAATTGATATAAAAGTAATACATAAATAGACACCTATCAGTTAGCCAATAAAAGCCCTGTCTCATTATCTTTTTTACAAGCATCAGCCCATTCATGCGTGGCCCATATACACAATTACGGATTTCTTTGTGAACCTTCTAGCTTCTTTCTCATGGACACATCTCAATTGCATCCCTTCTAGCATTCTCTTGTACATCACTCCTTGATGACAAGTAAATTGTTGGACCAACCTTCATAGTATAGCCTTGTCTTTCTCACTGGCCTTCCCTAGCAGAATCATTTATTCTAGATACTTCTTTCAATCATATAACCATGGCTTCTCATCCACTTCAACTTCCATTACATAGGGTCCCATGTAGCAAGGGCCATATGCTTGTGATATAACTATTAGCTTTACCAACATCTCTAGAGTACTCACCCACACTAATGCCAAAGAAGCTATAAAGCGTCGATCATCTCATTTTTGGGAAGATAGGTGAAGATACACTGCTTGAACCTCCTAATCAACCTTCTAATATGCTCCAGATATAGTTTCATCCTTCTTTCCCATAGATCCCAATCTCTATTAGCTTGAGAGATGACTAACTTCAAATCTCCTAACATTTTTACTTCATCAATGCCCATTGTAATCACTATTTCCAGCCCAAAAGTACAGGACTCACATTTAACCACGTTATTGGTGACTCTAAACTCCAACTTCTTAGCGAAAGGAATGACTTATTCAGTTGGTGAGACCAAAACAACTCCTATTCCAACATTTTGATTGACAACTCAGTAAAAAAAAAAAAAATCCTCCATTCCACTATTGAGATTACCCCCATATGTTCATCTAGGAAATCCAACTCCAATGGTTCATCATCGTCGATCGGATTCATGGCCAAGAATTTTGTAGCTACTTTTCTCTTTACCACCTTCTTGGTGACATACTTAATATCAAATGCTAATAGCTAGACTAGCCATCTTACTAGCTTCCCTACCAAAGATGGTGCTTCATAGAGATACTTCATTGGGTCTTCGTTCGAGATAACCTTAATCTTATAATACAAAAAGTAGTGCTTCAACTTCTTTGAGTGCTATACCATGGCCAAGCGCGTCTTTTCCACATAACTATACTTTATCTTGTATGGCAGTGGCTTCTTACTAAGATAGCATATGGCACGCTATACGCCATTCTCATCTTCTTATGCTAGGATAGCACCAATGGCCTCCTCTTTAAGACCTAAGTGAAGAATTAGATTCTTGCCAAGCTTTGGTGGTTTAAAAACTGGCGAATTCTACAAATACTTCTTAAACTTCTCAAATGTCTCTTAGCACTGATCATTGCACGTCATTGCCTGATCCTTCTTTAGGAGCCTGCAGATCGGTGCACAAACCATTGTCAATTTGGCAATAAATCTACTAATGCATTGGATCTTCATAAGAAACCCTCTAACTTTTTTCTCTGTCTTGGGTGATGGCATCTCCGTAATTGCCTTGACTTTATCGGGATCTATCTCTCGCCCTTTCTTGCCAACTACGAACCCTATCAGCTTCCCTATGGTGGCTCCAAAAACACACTTCTTTGGATTTAGTTACGGTTTGTACTTCTTCACCTTTTCTCATAATTTGTCTAAAGCTTCAAAATGACCATCTCGAGTCTCAGATTTCACCATCATGTCATTCATATAGACTTCTATCTCGTGTCATATCATGAAATAGCGTCATCGTCATTCATCGGCAGGTCACCCTTGCATTCTTTAATCGGAAAGGCATCACCTTATAATAGTAGGTTCCCCACTTCGTAACGAAGGCTATTTTCATCTTGCCTTCATTGGACATCATTATCTAGTTGTAACCAGAAAGCCCATCTACAAAAGAGAACATCATACTGGTAGTAATGTTGTCCACTAACGCATCAATGTGAGGCAAAGGAATGTCATCTTTCAGTGAGGCCATGTGAACAGAGCTTTCATCCCGCCAGAGCGTTTGTGACCATGACACTGTGTCAAAGTCTCTTTCGAGACTGAAGGGAACACAAACGAGCCATGGGCACATTTGGAGAAAGGAGTCGCCATCGAATTATTCAATTGGGAATGAATGGGGGCAATATGATCCCTCACTTCAGGACCTAAACTAGCCTTATCCCTTGAGAGATGGATTCGAAAAGTTAGGTATGAGTCCTTCGACTGCCAGGATGTAAAGTTGGCCTCCATTTAGGAAATACCAAATAGAAATATCTCGTTACCTAGTTCGCTTAGCGTTGTTCGCTTTATGCACACATTTCTATTTTTATCTTTTTTAGGCATGTGAGGTGACTATTCAATCAATGACAGTTATATACTCATACAAAGAAAGAGGGAGGAGAATGGATTACATTTCCTTTCAAACATGGGGGAAGGGAAGCGGATTACAATATTTGTTATTCAATAATAAAGTAAATTCTACTTCTAACACTTTGTATATCTCATTCATACATGCAACCCATTGCATATTCATGCATATCATGCATTGAAGTCGAGGCTCGATAGATAATAGATTCATCACCATCATATGTGAGTCTAGTTAATGTCTATCAAGTCTTTATATACATATTCTTGGTATTCAAGTATTTATTCTAAGTGATGGTCTGTCACCATCAATGTGAGTCTACCATCACTTTATGGCATCACACAATTGCACTTCTAAACATGGCATATTCATAGCATATATTCATAACTAAATTAATTCAATACAAAGCCATCAAATATCATGGCAATCTAGCCTATATTTTGATAAATTCTATCATGGCAATTCTACATATAACTATTCTAGCATAATGCATATCAAGTATCACGGCATTTCTAGCCTAAAACATGATTCTCATAGCTTATTCTAACCTAGACATGGCATTCATTGCATATTCTAGCCTAATTCATGACGTTCATGGCATATTCTAGCCTATTTTAAACATCCAACATCAATCATGGCATTCAAGGGTAAAACAGTAATTCTTACCTATTCTATGCTATTTCCTAGCATTCATCAAAACAAATAAGTTTTCCTATTATGATTCTAATCATGTGCTCTTAAGAATGATTTTAGACATGTTCTCCTAGTCATGATTCTAAGTATTCGCAAAGAAATAAATTTCTAAGCATGATTCTAAAAAAAGGAAGGATTACGAATTTACCTCGACACGCTTATCCATCTTGCAAAACAAATTAAGTTAGAATAATTCATAATAACCCTAAACATGCTTCTAGGCATAAAATAAAACCCTAAAGATGTTTTTTCTAAGCAAGAAAAGTAAAAGAGAGAATAGGAGGGAGGAGAGAGTTCTGCTCTCAAGACGTACCATTTCCGAGTTTAGAGCAATAGAACGCCTAAAAAATATTTATACTAGAAAAGACTTCTCGACTTCTCGAGCGTGTCTTCAAGAGGGAGAATAGATTATTATATTCAACAATCGATGTGTATTGCAAAGTAAGAGGAGGGGTTTTATATAGGAGAGGGATGAAGATGAAAAAGGAAAGTTTCTAAGCAAATTTTTGAAAATAAGCATCCAAGGGTCGGGCGGCCATCTCCAAACAGTCAAGCTGCCATTTGATGGACGACTGACCATTAGCCAATAGCTGGGTGGCTGTTAGATGGTTGGGCTGCTATCTTGGATAGCTGGCCAGCTGTCTGATGGTCGGCCTGTCAATTCCCACTCGGCTCTTTCTTTTTTGGCCATCCTTTGATGCAGCTCCTTCAGACCTTCTCCCTTCAACCATGCATAACTTTGTTAGTTCAACTATGATTCACGATCTATAAATTTTTACGAAAACTAGATAGCTTCACAACAGTATATGATCATCATCAGATTCCTCCTGGATTGGTTTCTATGATTTTTCAAAGTCATATGTTAGTTTTTAAGGCTCTTCACCAACTCCTTCTCACCCTTCTCTTCTTGGCCTCCAAAGGTATTTTGGTCATTTTCTTTGCTCAAAATTTATCTTTATTTGATCATCGAGCCTCAAAAATTCAGTGTCTATAGCTTACCCCCTACTTTGGAGAGGTTTGCGAGATACAAAAGTTGACAAAGTACTCTTACTTCGTCTTTCTTTCTTCCATCTCAAAATCTTCGACTTTGCCCTCCTTCTTTTAGAATTTGTCATCATCTCTCTCTCTTCTTCTATTCCCATAAAAAATGCAGCCATTCGAGCGCTAATGTGCCCTTTGAAGGGCGGATGTATCCGTTCAAGGGCTAATGTGCCCATCTAAGGGTGAATGTGCCTGTTTAAGGGTTGATGTGCTCATCCAAGGGTGGATGTGCCTATCCAAGACGGGTGTTGTATCCAAGGGTGGATGTGCCTATCCAAGGTGGGTGCACCCATCCAAGGGCTGAGGTGCCCATTCAAGGGCTAAGGTGCCCATCTTAGGGCGAAACGTGCCTATCTAAGGTGGATGTGCCTGTTCAAGAGTGGATGGGCCCGTTCAAGGGCTCGAAAGCATCCTTATGGTGCTTACAATAAAACACTCTTCGGTGTACCTACTTCTTAAGGTTTCTAGCACTCTTCAGTGCACCTACTTCTTAAGGTTTGGTAACACTCTTTAGTGTGCCTATTCTAAGGGCTTCAAACACTCTTAAGTGCACTTACTTCTTAGGGTTTTCAACACCTTTAGTGTGCCTTTTCTTAGGGCTTGTGCTTATTCTAAGGGCTTAAAATACGTTTAAGTGCACCTACTTCTTAGGGTTTCCTTATAATGCTTGCCGGTTGGGAAAACTTCTATCATGCACTTTTTCGTGGTCTTTAGATCTTCTAATTCTTTGAGCCTTCGACTGAATATTATTTATTCATCTTTGATCTATTTAGATTTTACATTTGTTGGATTTCATGCCCCTATTTTGAGTGTTCTTCATACTTCCTTAGTCTACTTTAGATTTCGTATTCAATAGGTTTCATGCCCAAGCTTCTATTCTTGATTCCTTTCAATCTACGAGGGAAAATCTTTTCATTTATCGTGTTATGACATTCTTCATTCTCGACTTCTCTTGCATTCACCATTCTCTTCATTGGGGAGTTCTGGATTCTTCGACTTATTGTGGATTCTACCATTTGTCTTTTCAAGATCATGCAGAATTCAAAAATTTCTTGATGATGTAAAATCAATTCAAATTTTTACCTTGTTTGGTGTGTTCTTCAACAAATTGCTTTCTAGTATCTGAAGGAATTCTTCATGTGATCCTGATCGAAGATTATATTAACTGAGGTCGGTCTTCTTTCATTGTGAGTTGCTAAATCATTGCCATGGTCGAGCACTGGTCACTGATTTCATCAGAAATGTCTTATGATCGATGAGAAATTTCTTTTTTCTTTTTTTCTCTTTCTTCTTCTTTCTTTCTCTCTTTTCTCTCTCTTCGCTTTTCTCTCTTCTCTTTCTTTTATTTTTTCTTCTCTTTTCTCTTTTCTCTCCCTTTTCTTTTTTCTCCTTCTTTTTTTATTTTTTCTTTCTTTCTTCTTTTCTCTCTTTTTGTTTGGCCTCTTATTTGGGGGATGCCCGGTCGACTGTCTGATAGTCGCTCGACTATTTGACCATCACCCAATGGTTGGTCAATAATTGCTCGGCTGTTTGACTACTGGCCAGCAGTTGAGGGCTTCTATAAAGCCCACTTGTCCCTTCGCTTGTTCATTTGCACACCACTTCTTTGCTTTTCATTCGATCTGCTCCCAGTTTTTTCCTTCGTGTTTATCTCAACTTTTGTTTTTCTAATGGTGGGTCATCAAGTCCATCTTGACCTGAACGAGATTGATTCAGTCTGGAAATCAATGTTAAGTGTCTTTCAAGAGACTAGGAGGTGCCTTTTGTCTATGACATGGCTTCCCATATAATCAACCTAGTACGCAGTTTCTTCATTCTTTGCTTTTCCATTTTCTTTGATTTTGTTTAGCCTTGTATTTATGTAGCAACTTCAATTTCTCACTTTAGGACTATCATGGGAACAAGATGTGTGGGGCATTTTTTGGAGACCACAATTAGTTCATTGAGATAGGGAATGATGCGATTAGGAGTAGGATCATCGATATCGACTTCTATGAATTCATCACTTGTCTTTTGTGTGCTCAGCAGTACGTTGATCATCGAGCATTAGTCACTTTGTGCGAGAGGTGGATGGATTCGACCCACACATTCCATCTTTCGGTTGGCGAGATGACGATTATGCCTTTGGACATTGCTGCCTTGACCGGTCTTCCATGCGGGTGAGACGATTCCTATTAACGCCTATATTGCGAACTTAATGGATCAACATAAATTGATCCAAGATCTTCTTGGGTATGAGGTGAAGGTGTAGAACAGTGTTTCCATTCGATATGCCCCATTGCATGAATATTAGAATCGGAGGTCCAATCTGACTCCAGTTGAAGTAGACCAGTATGCTCACAGCTTCATAGTTTATCTGCTGGGTACGACGCTTTTCTCTAATACATTGAACATCACTGCTTTAACTTTACTTCCTGCCTTCTAGGACCTTAATCGAGTGAAATATTTTAAATAGGGTTGTGCTACTCCAGGTCAGCTGTATTTTGGCTTGGATAGGGCTTGTTGATGCATTTTTTAGGGTCACCGATTTGCTCTACTTATTGAGGTAACTTATTTCTTCTCAACACCTTCGTTTCTTATCTGTATGACTTCCATTTCTAATTTTGTACTATCTGTGACAAATGTGGGCATATGAGTTAGGAGTGCTATCTTCTCCTCTTCCTTTCCTCAAATGAAGAGGGGGGCTACACGTCGTGCAAAGCTCGAGAGATCTTACGACTAGACTTCTTTCGCGTTTACATTTGCACATTGACTTGGGATAAGGTAGAAAAGGAAATTATAGTTAGTATTTCATTTATACCATACTCTCACCATGTTTCTTTGTTCCTTGCAGATTCATTCTAAATGGTGGGGACCCGAAGAGAATTGGTCCATGGCTATGAGAATTGCTCCCCCTTCAACTTACATCGCATCCTCATTCCTTGTGTGAATAGCATGACGTGGCATTTGGGCAATCGTGTGTGGGATTGGTTTGAGGGCCCTACACACCATTTGATTCCTCCTTCACCATCGATTCTGATGATTGATTTAGCTGATTTAGTGATGAAGCCAGAGGTATCGGACTACACGAATGGGATTCACTCGAGTGCCATCGAGTTCCCATTGATGACTACTTCTTACATCGACTGGGCTTGAGCCACCCCATTGTATACTAGGCCTAGCTGGTCTGTTGATGACACTCATTATCCTATAGCGAAGTCTAGTCGCTCGGGTAGTTATTATGTCCGTTGTGGGAAGAGATCGAGAGCTTCCTCTTCAAGCACAGGCACTTCGGCTTTTTTTTTTTTCTGTAGTGGCTCAGCAGCCACCTCCTCCTCCAGCTTCTTCAGCTGCCCCAGCTGCTTTGGTCGGTTATATGGTTAGTGATCTTCAGGCTTACCCCAGTAACATCATCTACAAATGGGATAATAACGGGTCGATCCATAGTCATGTGATTACTAAGGATTCGAATTTGCCCGCTCCTTTTGCTCCACAAGACAACACTTTGGTAGGTTTCCTGATTGTTCTTCTCAAATACTCCGTCATTAATCACTAATAGAAATGCAATGCAATACAGGTGCCACGATCTTCCATGGAACAGGTTTTCTGTATGCAGGCCGCTTCACGCAGCTATGTCTTACAGATGTCTCACTAGTATCAGATAAGATATACTTCATGTATGCATGGTTTCTATCGTAATAGTTCTTCTAACTATATGATTCCCCTGCTTGGTCAGACGAGACATCAGGAAGTTACGCGTCTACAGAGTGAGGTGGAGCACCTCCAGCTATGTCTTACAGATGTCTCACTAGTATCAGATAAGATATACTTCATGTATGCATGGTTTCTATCGTAATAGTTCTTCTAACTATATGATTCCCCTGCTTGGTCAGACGAGACATCAGGAAGTTACGCGTCTACAGAGTGAGGTGGAGCACCTCCAGGTTTAGGTCGCCACTTTCTCCTTTGGTATTGATAATGATGGTGATGAGTGAGGATTGTCACCACCGGCTTTCATTGGGAACTTTTTTTGTTCATTTTGTTTCTAAGTATGAACTTCTTATGACGTATAATCAAATGTAGATGATTTGCAAAGATTTAGTAAAACTTCTCTATTTCGAATTCCATACATTTCACATACTTTACTGAATTTACATCAAATTTATTCAAATTTGTTTCTACGTCATCAGTTATTTAATTATGAACAACACTACAAAATCTAGAAGTCATGTGCTCGGAATTGTTCATCAGTACGCGTTCTGAAAGTCGAAGGATCGCGTAAGAGGAGGGCTAACGGGTTGTTTAGCCCTAATGGCCGTTGGCCAGCAATCAGATTGCCAGGCGACTGTTTGATAGCTGGTTGGCTGTCATGGAAGAACCGACCAATAGTCAGATGGCTGTTCGATGATTCTTCAACAAATCTTTTGTATTTTGTCTCGATTCACGCACTATTTAAGTGCTATTCCTTTTGGCTACTTTTGTGCACCTTTTCCCTTATTTCTTGAGGTCATTCTCTTCATATGAATAGCTATTCGTGTCATTCAACATGTCTGAAGCTTCCCTCCAGATCTTCGAGCCCTTTCTAAAGGCTTTGAGGGATGAGGACTGGAAACGACTCTAGCTTGTCGGTCTCTATCATCTGAAGTTCCTTCGTCACGTTAAGCTTAACATCCCTTTTCTAAAGGACTGTGCAACCTTTCAAGATTCTTACAAAGGTTGCCCTCTGTATGAGGAATTCTTTGCCCTGCTTAGCCATCATTCATTCAGTTCTGAGAGACTTATTCTTCCTAATATCTAGATACCATCAGTAGTTGATCTTGCTCATTTCTTCAACTTCCTGACTTCCACCATGGGCATTCACACCAGGGGTGGTAAGATGACATTATCCTCTATCATGCCTTTGCTAAGGATGATGGAGAAGGCTTCATCTAGTTGGCTTTATCTTTTCCAATTCTGTCTTCTTGTACAGTTTCTATTGGTCTCACCGGATGGTCTCAGAGATCCATATCTTATGATTGTCATTCCTCAAATGGGATGCAATTTCATGGCTATTTCCTTGATTTTTGCCGAGCTGTTGACTAGATTGGACTAAGTCAAAGCAGACCCAAGTTAGCGGTTTGGTAGCAGTTTACTTCTTCAGGTATGTGGTTCATCTCATATCTTTTTTTCTTTTTTGCTCTAATTTTTACCAAAGATGCCCTTTTCTAGATTTTCAACTTAGCAAGCTTTCCCTAACTTTTGCCTAAGCTGACTTTTTCAGGTTTTCAACTCAATGGGCTCCTCTTTTTCTCAAGCCCTTTTTTTTGCCTATGCTGCCATTTTTTTGGGTTTTCAACTTAGCGGGCTTGCCTTAATTTTTGCCTAAGCTGCCCTTTTTGGGTTTTCAGTTTGGCAAGCTTTTTTCTTACTTATCTTTATTTGTTTCTCTTTCTCAGATTTTGTTGCAGGAACGATTGTCTATTCTAACACCGCCCGAAGGGGATATTTCTCATTATAGCCCATGACTTCATAAAGAAAGAGACTTGAGAGACGTTCGTATTGGATTGATTGGCTTCGAGTCATTCATGGTACTCAGATTTGCTAGCTCTGTCCACGATGGAAGCTAGAGCATGCAACTGTAAGGACATATATCGCATGCGTGCCTTTGGCAGGTTTCACCCCCAGTTCATTCTATGATCCTGCCAGGTTGCATCGGCAGTATGGTCAGAAGCAAAGAATTGTGGATTCACCGACTACTTTCAATCCCGGTAGACTATTTGCTCGTTACCTAGAGCGTGTGAGAAACTCTTGGGCATATCGCTCCATTGAGAGGAACCTATTCCATGATCCTGATTTTAGGATTGATGACCGATAAAAGGATTAGGTGACCTTTCAGGCTTCCATTCCCAATCCTGTTATTCGAGCCAAACAGTGCTGTGAACGATACATTGAGCCTATTCGTAGTACGTCAGAGAGGCAGAGGTGACATTATTAGTTCCTTGATTGGCTTAGATGTTCGATGTTCCCTTTCTGTTGTCATGCAAAATAATATGACATTTCAAAAGGCATATTTGTTCCCAATAGTTTCATTTCATTAATAATAGTACAATCTTTGTTGTTCGAACAATATGTGCGCATTGATACAACTTCTGTCATTAATTAGCCATTTTTGGTTTTTTGATTAATTATTTTTCCTCTTACATTTTTTTTACATAATATTTCTTCAGCCTGTCCATGTTGATGGGCTCAGTGAACTCATTCCCTTCTATATCTGATAAAATGACGGTTACGTCAGACACGATCTTTATCTCAATAAATGGACCCTCCCAATTGGGTTTGAACTTCCCTCTTGGATCACACATAACTAGTCTCGCTTTCTTGAGGACCAACTCTCCTTCTTTGAACTTCCTTGCCTTTATTCTTTTGTTAAAGGCTCGAGCAACCTTTTATGGTATAGCTGCATGTGATTTATAGCCTTCATTCTTTTCTCATCGATCAAGGCCAATTGTTCACATGTATTACGACTCCACTCCTTTTTAGGAACTTCTACTTCAATCAGAACTCTCCTTGATTTTATTTTTACCTTAATTTGTAGGACTGCTTCTGAACTATATGCCAATAAGAATGGCATTATGTCGGTCGAACTTCTAGGTGTGGTTCTATAACCCTATAACACAAACAACAACTTCTCTGCCCAATCTTTATATGTTTGTACCACCTTGGCCAACATCTTCTTGAGGTTCTTATTAGTAGCTTCTACCGCCCTATTAGTTTGTGGCCGATATAGGGATGACTTATGGTGTGGTAACCCAAATCTACATATGTTATTCTTCTCAATGAACTTCACCATTTGCTTTATCCTTAACTTAGTATATGATTCAGCTTCTATCCATTTGGTGAAGTAGTCGATTGCCACCACCACATATCGATGTCCATTAGAGGCCGATGGCCTTATTTCGGCTATAATATCGATGCCCTATGCAACAAAGAGCCATAATGCAGTCATCCCTTGTAGCTTCAAGGGTAGTTGATGGATCAAGTTTCCATTATTTTGGCATTGGTGACACTTCTTTACAAATTGGACAAAGTCTATCTCCATAGTTAGCCAGTAGAATCCTTGCCTCATGATCTTCTTTACAAGCATTAACCTATTCATGTGTGGCCCATATACACCACTATGGATTTCTTCCATAAGTCTTCTTGCTTCTTTCTTATCCATACACCTCAGTTGCATCCCTTCCGGCACTCTCTTGTACATTATCCCTTGATGACAAGTAAATTGTTGGGCTAGCTTGCGTAACACAACCGTATCCTTCTCGTTGGCCTCCTCAGGCAAACTCCTCTGTTCTAGATATTTCTTTAAGTCGTAGAACCATGGCTTCTCATCCACTTCGATCCCTATTACATTAGGTTCCATATAACGAGGACCCTATGCTTATGATATCATTATTGGTCTCGCTAATAATTCTTGTGTGCTTGCCCATACTAATGACGATGAAGCCAACGCGTCAGCCATTTGATTCTCACTTGTAGGAACATAGGTGAAGGTACACTGCTTGAACCTCCTAATCAGTCTTTTGATGTGTTCGAGGTAGGGTTTTAGCTTGCCTTCTCTTAAATCCCAATCTTCGTTGGCTTGTGAGATGACTAGTTTTGAATCTCCTATTACTTCCACTTGGTCAATGCCCATAGCGATCATAATCTCTAAACCAAAGGCACAGGCTTCATATTTGGCCATATTGTTGATGACTTTGAACTCCAACTTTTTGGCGAATGGGATGACCCCTTTAGTTGACGATACCATAATAACTCCTATTTTGGCACCATTGGGATTAATAGCTCCATCAAAGAACATTTTTCATCCCAATACCAATATTACCCCTAGATATTCATCTGGGAACTCTAACTCCCATGGTTCATTGTCATCAACCAGGTTCATAGCCAAGAATTCCACTACTATTCATCCTTTAACCACCTTCTTGGTAACATACTCAATGTTGAATTTTGATAACTGTACCAACCATCTAGCTAGTTTCCCTACCAATGCTGGTGTCTCATAAAGATAATTCATCATATCCTCCTTTGAGACAGCCTTAATTTTGTAAGACTAAAAATAGCGCCTCAATTTCTTTAAAAGCCAAACCATGGCCAAACACGTTTTCTTTATATAGCTATACTGCATTTCGTATGGTAGTAACTTCTTACTGAGATAATAGATGGCGTTCTCTACACCCTTCTCATCTTCTTGTGCCAACATAGCACCAATGGCCTCCTCTTTGAGAAGTAAATTCTTCCCAGGTTTTGGTGATCTCAAAACCGGTGGGTTCTGCAAGTATTTCTTAATTCTTTCGAATGCTTCTTGGCACTTATCATTCCATTCTACCGTTGATTCTTCTAAAAGCCTAAAAATTGCTGCACACAGTTGTCAATTTAGAGATGAACCAACTGATATACTGGATCTTCCCAAGAAACCCTCAGACTTCTTTTTCAGTCTTACACGATGTAATCTTCGTAATGGCTTTCACCTTGTCTGGATCCACTTCTATCCCGTTCTTACCAATTACAAACCCCACCAACTTCCTCGAGTTAACTTCGCTTTTTCATATTTAACCGCAGCTTGTATTTCTTCACCTTTTTTAGGAATCTGTCTAAGGCTTCAAAGTGACCTTCTTGGGTCTCGGACTTCACCATCACGTCATCCATATAAACTTCTACCTCCTTATGCATCATATCATGGAATAGCATTGTCTCCATTCTTTAGTAAGTGGCCCATGCATTCTTCAAACCGAAGGGCATCACTTTGGAGCAATAAGTTCCCCATTCTGTAATAAAAGTTGTATTCATCTTGTCTTCATTGGCCATCATTTTCTAATTGTATATAGAAAACCCACCTACAAAAGAGAACATCACACTGACGATAGTGCTATCTACCAACACATCGGTATGGGGCAAAGGAAAATCATCTTTTGGTGAGGCCTTGTTTAAGTCTCGGTAATCCACACACATTCAGACCCTTCCATCCTTCTTTGGTACAGGCACAATGTTGGCTAACCATTCCAGATACTTCACCACTTGTAGAAACTTGGCTTCAATTTGTTTAGAGACTTCCTCTTTGATTTTCTAAGCCCATTCTGGCCTCATTCTTCTTAACCTCTGCTTAACCGATTTCGCATGTGGATACGTCAAAATTGCATGCACAATGATGCTTCTGTCGATTTCAGACATGTCATCATAGGACTAGGCAAAGACTTCTTCATGTTTCTTTAATAATTTTTCAAATTTCTCTCTCTCTTCAGGAGTTTTATCAAGCATAATACATATGTTCTTAGGTTTTTTAATTGTACCAAGATTAATATCATGAGTTTGAATGGTATGAATTTCAAATATGCTAGTGAAATGCAAATTATGATGCACAACGACATTAGGAAAGATATCAAACAAGTAAGCAAAATTATTCTTCATTGCATTAAACTTTGAAACATAAACAATGTCCTCTTCTTTGAAGAGGTTGGGTACAAACATATCTTCATAAGATACACTTTTAATTCCTTCCTCGATGAAAGTAGCAAGGTCAACGGACAGATCCATTAGCGGTGCTTGTTCTTCAGGCTTCTCCTCCTTAATGGTCATCTTCTCCATCTCTCCCACCAAGTTATCCCCCTTCGAGACTTTTGCCTAAAGGATATCTCTGAAGATCTCAAATCTAGGCTTTAGCATTCCCTCGAAAATCTATGGTTCAGCAGTTTCTACATACTTCGTATCTTAGGCCTCGACAAATTTGATTAATTTTCCTTTCTTGGGCTCAACATCTTCTTCTTCCCCTTCAGATTCATTGCCCAACCCCCTTCTTAAGGTCTGACCTTTGAAGTTTGGAAAAGATGGTAGGCCACATCCATTTCTCCCAAGTCCAGTTCCTGGCATGTACCCCTATTTCTTCGTTATTGCAACGATGATTGGGTTGACTTCGTCAATCATGGCTACTTGAAAGCCACCCATGTAAGGTATTTCTCCAACCTTGACACTCAAAGCAGCTAGTGCAATTGTTGAGGCTACATGAATGGTTACGATCTCCCCATCCATGTTGAATATGATTTTTTGATGCAAGGTGGAAAGAATTCTACCAAGTGGATGGAATCATGCTTGTCCTAACAAGGCAGTAAATGTGACCAGAATGTCAAGGATTGTGAATTCTATCATAACTTCGATGGGTCCAGTCTTCACTAAAGCTTTGAAGATTCCTATGGCACTTCTCTTCGAATCATCATAAGCCCTGATCATTATCTCACAAGGCTCAAGCTCATCTTCACTAACTTCGTACTTATGCAGTATCTTCAGAGGCACAATATTGATGGTAGACCTATCATCTGCCATGACACAAAGAGACGTTTTCCCACAAATCTCCACGGTGATGAATAATGGCTTATTATGGTTTCTCCCTTCAAATGGTAGCTCTTTATCTGTAAAGGTGATTTCTCCTCTTTCTTTTACTCCTTCAGGTGTTCCTCTAGTCAAGGCGATCAACATTTCACTAGTAGTGGCAGCCATCGATATCTCTACCTCGGCCAAGGCTATTGCCATGGCTTCTCTATGTTTTTGGGATGATATAAGTAGATCCCAAATGTTAGCATTTACTTGAGTTTTCTTCAATTGTTTGATCATTTGATCATCTTCTTCTTTAGCTTCTTCATTCGTAACTTCTTTGCCCTTCTCAACTGTCTTCTCAATCAGTTTCTCATTTTTCTTCTCATAATAAAATCTACCACTCCTTGTCACTCCTTGTACATTCTCTCTTTGACACCTGAGTGTTTCTCCCTCATGTGTTTCTTCCTCAATTCTCATTTCTTCTTCTTCATCACTACTAAAGTCAGCCCAAAAGTTTGAAAGGGTCTTGACTTGAGTGATGTCGTCCCAAATTTCCATGACTCTCACTTCCTTATACCTTCTAGGCAAGCTCTCTCTGCTTACAAGACACTCATCTCGCTTCCATTTCTTAGCTACACTACCTTTCATCACTTAAGTCTCCTAGGTGGTGGGCCTTTTCTAGCTCCTTTTCTAGCCATCCACTTCTTGGCAAATGAGCTTGATGACGTGGGCTTCTTCTTGATTGGTATCACTACAACTTCTTTTGCTTTGTTCTTTTGAAGCTCATTTTCTTCTTGGTCCATGAGATTCACAAGTTCGAGTTCTAAGCTTTGCTTGACTCACTTCACTGCAATGTTGCCCCATCCACTTTTTTTGGTGTAAATATTAGCTGCCAAAGGAGCGGGCTCATCTTCCACTCTCTCAATGATCTCCTTGGGCTATTCTTTTTTGGGTTTGCTAGCCATAGGCTTCTTTGTTGAGACCACCCTTTTAATAGATTGTTCTAACTTGGACTTTTCCCTTCTCTTGGCTCTCTCGGCCCTGCTTGATCTACACTCTTTGAAGGAATTCATGACTTGCTCCTCAATCAATCCTGATCCAATCATGTTAGCTGATGGAGGAGGTACTCGATTGTAATTGGACAAAGGGTTATTCCTTATGTTAGGTTCATATGCTTCCGGATTGGGAATCTGACTCTTGTCAATCAAATCTTGAATCTCATGGCGGAGGCGAGTGCAATCGTCAGTCTTGTGACCAGTCACTTGATGGAATTCACATTTCTTGTGATGCCTCTAATTCCTGGGCAATGAATTGGAAGCTATCTTGGTGGTAACAACTTCAAGATCCCTTCGGCTCTTAACCTTGCAAAGATTTTGGAAAGTGGCCTTCCTAGACAACTGAACCTTCTTTGTGGGACAACTGCCTTCACCTCTACGTGCTTAGTGCTAGGCCCACTAGGTTGGTGGTACTACCTTTGACTTCTTTGAGGGTAGCCACGAAGGCTTCTCTTCTGTCTAGACTCCAATTCTTCTATTTCAATGCCTGAGTCATATAAATCTTCAAATGTTTTGATAGGAAAACCTGCAGTCTATCACTAGTGAAAGCATGGGTTCCATTGATCATCATTCGAACCTGGTCTTTCTCGAGGGCCTCGTGGTCATCTTAACAGCTTTGGCCCTCGAACGAACTAGATACTCTAAGAATGTCTCATTGGGCTTTTGTTTGGTCATCTCCAAATACCTGAACGTACCCACAGTTGGGTGTTGTGGTGGTACTATTCCATGAATTGTTGAGAAAGTTCCTCCCAATATTCTCGAACTCTCATTGGGAGGTCATGGTACCATGCTATCACATAGTCTTCTAAGGATAGCATGAGTACTTCAAAATGTGCTCTTTTGTAAAATGAGTGGTGGCCATGATGGCTACATATTATCTCAAATGTGTTTTGGGATTCCCCTCTCCATTGAACTTTGGCGAGTCTGATAGACGAAACCTTGGAGGCAAATCTTGATCTCACATAAGCAAGATGTCATATAGGTCTTCGACTCCCTTCAACCCCTTCTTTTTCAAAAGGGACTAGACCTTCTCCATGTCTTTGGCCAATTGCTTGACCGATTCAGGTTCTTTGTGATTGATTAAGCTTTTCTCCTTATTTCTGCCTCAACTAGTCTTACCATCATCATCACCATTACCTCGGGTGGCGGCTAATTCACGCGGTTAGGCCCATTTTGGAGGGCTTCAATGAGTTGGGCAATTTGTTGATAGAGCGTGGTCATGTCGACTCTCAAGTGGATCATTTCTGCATTGCTGTTGTAGGGTGATGCCATTTCGTTTTCTTGTCTTATCAAACGACCACCTTGTCTAACCCAAGCAATGACGGTTGCAAAACAAAAGTGTTAATACCATGTATGCATGATATGATGCATGCTTATACAAGGGCATAGATACGCTTTCAGCCTTCCAACCTTATTCCTCCTCACACGTGAGGTTAAGTCTCTTTTCTTAGGATTTTTGGCCTTATTCACAAGTCATCATCATGGGATTTGGGAATGCAAGATTCTTTCTCCTAATTCTAACATTCATGTTAATGTTGGATTCTTCATGATTATCATAACATAGTTTTCAAAACGTCATGATAACCTTAACTCATGGCACATGTTCCCATTTTGTTCTTTCATGGATGACTTAAAATGTGGCATTTGTTCACGGTTCCATGAGGTTTCGAGTTGTTGTCATTCTAATCATGGGGAATTTACATCTATAGACATGCATTTCAACATGATTTTTGATATTCATCCTTTTAAAAATTTCTAAAGTCATCAACATGGACTTGAGTCTTAAGGATCCAATGGTCTAGGCTAGTTCGAGTGAGAGATGCCCCCTTGGGCTGATCTCTTTTTATACCAATTCAATGGCACGTGCTCAAGGGTGGTCACACCAACATGAGTCATCTATGGGTCGAATGGAACAAAAAACTTCTCATGCCAATGCCACATGGCTAGTTTAGGCATTTTGTGCTCATTGTGTGAAAAAGTGTAGTGATGCAAGGACTCATTATATCAACACAAGGTATTAAAATTTGGTATTCCTATCATAATAAACTTCCCTTATCCCTAGTAGAGTCACCACCATGAACAGGGCTTTCATCCTGCCAAAGCATTTGCACCTATGACACTGTGTCAAAGACTCTTTCAAGACTTAAGGGAACACAAACAAGCCATGGGCACGTATGGAGAAACGAGTTGCCACCCAATTATTCAATTGGGAATGAATGGGGGCAATTTAATCCTCCCTTTAAGACCTAAACTACACTTATCCCTTCAAAGATAGATGTAAATCCGGTCTCCACTTGGGAAATACCAAATAGAAATATCTCGTATTATTACCTAGTATGCTTAGTGTTGTTCATTTTATGCACACTTTTCTATTTTATCTTTGTTAGGCATGTGAGGTGATTATTTAATCAATGATAGTTGTATATTCATACAAAGAAAGGGGGAGGAGAATAGATTATATTTCCTTTCGAACATGGGGGAAAGGAAGAGGATTATAACATTTCTTATTCAACAATAAAGTAGATTCTACTTCTATCACTTCGTATATCTCATTCATACATGCTACCCATTGCATATTCATCCATATTATGCATTGAAGTGGAGGCTCGATAGATAATGGATTCCTCACCATCATATGTGAGTCTATTCAATGTCTATCAAGTCTCTGCATACATATTCATGTTATCAAGTATTTTATTCTAAGTGATGGTCCTTCACCATCAATGTGAGTCCACCATCACTTCATGGCATCATACAATTGCACTTCTAAACATGGCATATTCATAGCATATATTCATAAATCAATTAATTCAATACAAAGCCATAATCTAATATCATGGCATTCTAGCCCAGATTTTGATAAATTCTATCATGGCAATTCTACTTATAGCTAATCTAGCATAATTCATATCAAGAAACCATGAATTTTTAGCCTAAAACATGATTCTCATGGCTTATTCTAGCCTAAACATGGCATTCATGGTATATTCTAGCCTAATGACACATCCGAAAAAGGGATTGTCTCCCAAGTATAGGAGTGTCGAAGTAATAAACCCGGTAAGACCGGGGTCGATCCACGAGGAAGGGAATTTAAGCGTTACAAATTATAAGCTAAACAAATGTGATATGGATGATTCAAAGAGGTGACAAGATAATATCAACAAGTATGTAAGATGGTAGGTGGTATTACCGACCATTCAAATATAAAACAAAAGCAAGAGGAGGTAAAACCATCCATGGAAATAGGTGGTATAACCAACCATAGTAAATTAAAGAACAATTTCATAAGGTGGTAGAACCTACCATAGTAAATAAAATAAAAAGTTCATAAACAATAGAATAATTAAAATACAAGAGGAATTAACACAATAACAATGAAGGCTAAGGTTAGGGGATCCGCCCTTGATATTTCAAATAAGGATAATTAACCCATTTTAGTTATATGAATTATATTTGTTTCATTACCAAAATTTATACCACTTCTTGTAAGTGGGTTCAAGCATCCAATGTGTCAATCATCATATGTCTACAACAAATCAAGGTTCCTAACTAGATTCATGTCGGTAAGGAAGAACCATACATCATCTTGAAACGATCCAAGCATTTGATGTGCCAAGGATTTTCGACAATGGATCAAGACCTCCACTTTACGAGTGGTGTCAAGATTGATTAAGAAACTAAATATAAATCATATTGAATAAACATTATAAGATTAAGATTATTAAGCACATATTAACGGTTAGAGAATCCTTATTCTCATATCAAGGGTTTCAACATGATTTTTGATATTCATCCTTTTAAAAATTTCTAAAGTCATCAACATGGACTTGAGTCTTAAGGATCCAATGGTCTAGGCTAGTTCGAGTGAGAGATGCCCCCTTGGGCTGATCTCTTTTTATACCAATTCAATGGCACGTGCTCAAGGGTGGTCACACCAACATGAGTCATCTAGGGGTCGAATGGAACAAAAAACTTCTCATGCCAATGCCACACGGCTAGTTTAGGCATTTTGTGCTCATTGTGTGCAAAAGTATAGTGATGCAAGGACTCATTATATCAACACAAGGTATTAAAATTTGGTATTCCTATCATAATCAACTTCCCTTATCCCTAGTAGAGTCACCACCATGAACAGGGCTTTCATCCTGCCAAAGCATTTGCACCTATGACACTGTGTCAAAGACTCTTTCAAGACTTAAGGGAACACAAACAAGCCATGGGCACGTATGGAGAAACGAGTTGCCACCCAATTATTCAATTGGGAATGAATGGGGGCAATTTAATCCTCCCTTTAAGACCTAAACTACACTTATCCCTTCAAAGATAGATGTAAATCCGGTCTCCACTTGGGAAATACCAAATAGAAATATCTCGTATTAGTACCTAGTATGCTTAGTGTTGTTCATTTTATGCACACTTTTCTATTTTATCTTTGTTAGGCATGTGAGGTGATTATTTAATCAATGACAGTTGTATATTCATACAAAGAAAGGGGGAGGAGAATAGATTATATTTCCTTTCGAACATGGGGGAAAGGAAGAGGATTATAACATTTCTTATTCAACAATAAAGTAGATTCTACTTCTATCACTTCGTATATCTCATTCATACATGCTACCCATTGCATATTCATCCATATTATGCATTGAAGTGGAGGCTCGATAGATAATGGATTCCTCACCATCATATGTGAGTCTATTCAATGTCTATCAAGTCTCTGCATACATATTCATGTTATCAAGTATTTTATTCTAAGTGATGGTCCTTCACCATCAATGTGAGTCCACCATCACTTCATGGCATCATACAATTGCACTTCTAAACATGGCATATTCATAGCATATATTCATAAATCAATTAATTCAATACAAAGCCATAATCTAATATCATGGCATTCTAGCCCAGATTTTGATAAATTCTATCATGGCAATTCTACTTATAGCTAATCTAGCATAATTCATATCAAGAAACCATGAATTTTTAGCCTAAAACATGATTCTCATGGCTTATTCTAGCCTAAACATGGCATTCATGGTATATTCTAGCCTAATGACACATCCGAAAAAGGGATTGTCTCCCAAGTATAGGAGTGTCGAAGTAATAAACCCGGTAAGACCGGGGTCGATCCACAAGGAAGGGAATTTAAGCGTTACAAATTATAAGATAAGCAAATGTGATATGGATGATTCAAGGAAATAACAAGAGAATATCAATAAATATGTAAGATGGTAGGCGGTATTACCGACCATTCAAATATAAAACAAAAAGCAAGAGGAGGTAAAACCATCAATGGAAATAGGT
Organism: Boswellia sacra; assembly: GCA_013180625.2. NCBI lineage: Eukaryota > Viridiplantae > Streptophyta > Magnoliopsida > Sapindales > Burseraceae > Boswellia > Boswellia sacra. Next base: position 173,391 of record SNVD02004419.1, on the reverse strand, counting down.
GGTATAACCAACCATAGTAAATTAAAGAACAATTTCATGAGGTGGTAGAACCTACCATAGTAAATAAAATAAAAAGTTCATAAACAATAGAATAATTAAAATACAAGAGGAATTAACACAATAACAATGAAGGCTAAGGTTAGGGGATCCACCATTGATATTTCAAATAAGGATAATTAACCCATTTTAGTTATATGAATTATATTTGTTTCGTTACCAATATTTATACCACTTCTTGTAAATGGGTTCAAGCATCCAATGTGCCAATCACCATATGTCTACAACAAATCAAGGTTCTTAACTAGATTCGTGTCGGTAAGGAAGAACCATACATCATCTAGAAAGGATCCAAGCATTTGATGTGCCAAGGATTGTCGACAATGGATCAAGACCTCCACTTACGAGTGGTGTCAAGATTGATTAAGAAATTAAATATAAATCATATTGAATAAACATTATAAGATTAAGATTATTAAGCACATATTAACGGTTAGAGAATCCTTATTCTCATATCAAGGGTTTCACCCTTTCACCTTAGTAAAAGAGAAATTAGAAGAACATTATAATAGAAAGAAAATAAAATGCAAGAAAAAGGAAATTCATTAATAACATAAACACACAAAACACAAAACAAGATCCTAGCCAAAGCCAAAATGTTCCAGCCAAGGCCAAGATGCCCTAATGGGTCACAAGGCACCTCTATTTATAGATACATCCAGGGGCAAACTTGTCAAATTACAAGGGCAAAATTGTCAAATATTAGTTGTAAATATCTTTGACAATTGGGATCATTAGGCACCGACTTTGACCATCAATTTTGACATTGAAATGTTGACAATTTTAATCACATGTCTTCATGAAAGTTGTAGATATTTCTATCAGCTTTCTAGAACATATTAATTTGCACAATTTGGATACATATTTTGAGAGATACGGTCCAAATACTGAGACCTAATCAGACTGGGCTGAGACTGTAGATGGGTTCACTTCAAGCCCAATTTTGGTCCATTAAGAGCCTGAATTTGATGATGCTTGTGAAATGCAATTGTAGAAAATTGAATCGGCTTTCCAAAACATTAAGAATTGCACTATTCTGATCTATAAATAGAGAGTTATTCCCATTTTGCCGAACCTGTAACAAAACCAAAATTAAGAGGAAGTTAATTCCAAATATGCAAAGACTACAAATATGCTTAAATTGAGGAATTTAATGACACTATTAATGTAATATGATGAACTAAACTCTTATTAAACATGAATATTTAAGTGTTCATCACACCCCCCAACTAGCTTATTGCTAGTCCCTAGCAATTAAAGCGTTATTATTTAGAAGTGAATTATAGAATTTTACATCCAAGGTGGTCATTATTGCACTCTCCTTGATTTTATCCAAATAAACAAACTCTCAACCAATTATTATTATTATTATTATTTTTATGACTCATGTACCCTTCAGTCAAGATATCAATAAACCTCCTTTTTGTGCTCAGTCAACACATGACTATGGGGCTTATTAGAAAGAAGCCATATCGGTTCTAATATTTGTTAAGGCTAACAACCTTAGGTAGGGGGCATTTATTCATTTTATATATTTTTTCTTTCTTTTCTTTTTTTTTTTTTTTTTGAAGGAATGCATCTTTAACCCATGTAGCGAGACTTAGGCTAATGACTCCCAGACCAGTTGGCCTTAGGGCATTAGGTGTTAAGACACCCCTTCGAGCTTAACGACTCGGGTTGCCGATGCTTTATTTTGCTTAGAAACTTGTGGATAGTGCAATGTTCAATCCCATTAAGCTTTCTCCTTAATCCATGTAGCGAGCTTTGGGCCAATAGCTCCCAAACCAGTTGGTCTTAGGGTATTAGTGTTGAGGCACCCCTCGGGCTTAATTGCTCGAATTAAGGAGGCTACGAGACCAAACTTATCCACAATTGCTCTCTTCTTTTTTTTTCTTTTTTTCACTTTTTTTCTTCTTCTTTTTTTTTAACTTTCCCCTTCCTTTGTGTTGTTATCCTAAACAAAACAAAAGAACTCAAATAGTACAACATTTCATTTCGCCACCCACAATCATGCATCAAGGTATGTGTGTGTGTGAAGAAAGGTTCATGAATACTTGCTTAATGAGTACATAAGCACACAGTTTATTAAATGATAATGTTATGAGAGTTCATAGATTTGAATAATTCAAAGTGAAATGAATAAGTCCTCCTTGTTATAAAATTCAAAAACCAAGACTAAATAATATCAGGTTAGCTAAAATGAGTTCACAAAATCAAAATAAAATGACAAATTAGTTAGAATGGGTTTCAAGAGTTCAAATTGGTCCTCTTTACTCAACCATTCCTGACCTAGAATGTGTCTCAAGAGGATTTGAACTCCTTACATCGCACTCTAAATCTAATTACTAACTCGCTTTTCTTTTTTTTTGGCAAGGAAAAGAAACTTAAAGACATACTTATGTCTACTATCATTCCCCCCCAACCAAATGAAACATTGTCCTCAATGTTTAAATGTAGAGAGATCAAGTATAGGAGACATTACCTGAGGCTTCTGTTATTCAAGAGAGATGACCTGAAAGACTTATAAAATAACATGCTAAAAATAAAATAAAATAAAAGACAAGAAAAAATTACAAACGGAGATTCAGATCCAATTTGCACTTTTTGTTTTGCCCTCCTACCCAATTAATTTGAGTACTAGCTGGGTCAGGTTCATACTCAACTTCTTGTAATTTGTCAAGTAACTCCCCAGCAGAAGTGGCAGAAACAAGGATCTTTCTCGCTGAATGAGGGATAAAATTTTGTTCCACAGCTGCATCAACAAAACTTATCAAAAGATCAAAGAAATTTTTAACATTCAACAAACCTATGGGTTTTTGATGGAGATTCAGTTGAGCCCAAGAGGCAATTTGAAAAATTTCTTCAAGAGTACCAAAGCCACCTGGTAAAGCAATAAAGGCATCTGAATTGATGAGCATATGTGCCATGCGTTCATGCATAGAGGAGACTTGTAACTCCTTCCCAACCGTTTTTCCAACAATACTTTCTACAGCTAAAGCTTTAGGAATAACTCCTAAAACTTGAGTACCCCCTACATGTGCAGCTGTTGACACACAACCCATTAACCCGAGGCTACCTCCCCCATAAACCACATGAATCTTTCTTTCAGCCAGTAGCCTACCAAGATAATTTGCTACTTCTACGAACTCTTCACTTTTACCTGGTCGAGATCCACAGAATACACATATCCTTTGGATTCGACGTTTTGAAGTTCCCTCCATGTCTATGTAACTCTCTAACTATGTGTGAAGAAGAGAACAAGACATGTGGTATTTATGGAGTGCAAAAAGGTATGCTAATGATGATATCTATCTAGGTAGCTCGGTTGTTTGTTGAAAAAGTTGACAATAATGCATAAAAATTCAAAAGATGATGAAATAAGACACCATAAGTCAAACAAAAGATACAAATTCAAAAATGACAGCTATGAGGTATTAAAATTCAAAAATGATGGCACGCATGCATATGTACAGATAGTTGTGACTGTGGCTCACATCTTCCTCTGGTTTTACGTCCAGAAACGGCTTAAACACCTTCTATGAGTTGGGGATATGCTTCCCATCCAGTTTTCTTATAAACTGGTAAACAGGGTCGTTTTGAGTCAGATTCCCAAGACTATAGCGTTCCTGCTCATCTCGGAATTGTGTCCACAAATTAAAAATTTCACGCTGTACAAGTCCACAAGAATGCGTCTCAAGAGTCACTCAGATATCATCCAAAGACTCCCTACTCAGTCCATTATTGATGAACTGTAACTTATCCTCTCGATTATTAGACAAATATCCCAAGGAGCGGCAACGCTGGTTACAAGTCCATCTTGCACATCTGGTACAAACTTGTAACCTTTTTGCTCTTCGCTTTTTGGCGTAAGAGCTTTTTCCCATACCTGGCATGTGAGACACAAGATTATCTGAAAATTCATAGGAAAATCGAACCTTGGCTTCAATTAACCATCTTAAATCAGCAGGAATACCTTTACGCATCAACAACCTTAGTCTTTCTGCACGAGCTTTATAAATTTTAAGCAAATCATTTTGAGGAAGAGAGGGAAAATGTTTGTGCAATTTTGAGAGAATGGTATCCATGTGAAGAAAATGAGAGAGAAGAAAAGAAAATGGATGCAAGGTGAGCAACAGTTTTTAGGGAACTGAAAAACCGACTTTAAAAGCCACGGAGTACCGTATCCGCCACTTGACCGGAAAATAAAATAAAAACACACAACTAAAATAAACGCACACAAAATAAAATAAAAACAAACTAGAAATGATAGCAAAAACCAAGAATAAAAATAAAAATGAAAATATGGCATAGATGGATAAAATTTGATCAATCATTATAAAGAAATGCAAAAAGAGGAATCTCTTCGAAAGTGATTTACCACGGTCAAAAATATGCCATTGAGGTGGTACCTTTCTTTTTCCTTTATTTGTGAGAATTAAAGAGATTACCACTATCTGAGTTTGTTTGTCCTTAAAGCATGCCTTATTGAGTGTGCATGTTTCTTCCTGCCTTTTTTCGAACCATGGCTCCCACATCTTAATCTCCTTCACCTGTACAAAATCAAGCAATGAAAATCCTTTAGAAGCAATGGGCAGTAGTTGCATACTTGGTTCAAAAGAACTAAGTAACCCGATTTCCGAAGGAGTTGAAAAATTCTCATTTTGGATATAGTCTTCCACGTTAGTTTTTGTCCTATTAGCTTCTTCATTTTCATCATGCTCGAAAAATTCATTAATATCAAAATTTTGGTTAAATTCCTTTGCATAATGCATAAGTGAGGATTCGGTCTTTTCTTTGTTAGGTGTGAGTTGATTAACCTCTTCCTTACCCTTTAGGATTGATTCATCATCTTTCTCATAAGGGTTAGGAATATGTTCTTGATCAACCTTACCATCATGAAGAGCACTTACCGAATCTTTGAGAAGATGTTGGCTACTTGGATTACTCACATGTGGATTGATGAGGTTTGGCTCGAGTTGAGATGGAAACACACCTTTCTCATGAGTACTAAATGCAAATGCAAGTTTTTCAAGAGCATCATTCAAGTTTGCCATAGTTTGAGCAACTTGACTATTAAAAGCCTCTTGCTTTGCAATGAATGAATTCCATGTTTCTTCAAGATCCTTATAAGATGCATGATCATGAGCTTTTTGAAAATTTTGACATGATTGAAAGGGAGGTTGGTAAGATTGTGCATGATTATCATTCCTCCAATCAAAATTCAAGTGATTTTTCCATCCAAACTTTTGTGAGTAAGGATTAGGATTTGACCTTTGAAAAGTGTTTAAAACATTGGTTTGGTCATGGAGACTTTTCCTAAAGGTAGACACAATTGGGCAATCATCCGTAGGATGATCACTACAATTACAAGTTTGACAGACAATTTCTTGCATAGACCACATTTCTAAGTCCTCGACTTTCCTAGCTAGGGATGTAAATTTAACATGTAGATCATGATTCTCCCTAAAGTTATATATGCCTCTACTAGACGTTCTTGGTACCTCATAGGTGCCAACATTGTTCCAATTTTTGGCATTTTTCGCTAGTAAGTCTAGGAAATCCATGGCTTCATCAGGGTCTTTATTTTCAAATTGTCCATTACACATTAATTCTACCATTTGCCTAGCTTGATGTGTAAGACCTTCATAGAAAATTAGAACTAGTTCCCATGTTTCCAAACCATGATGAGGACAAGTATTAAGCAATGTTTTATAACTATCCCAACATTGATAAAATGTCTCTCCTTGTTTTTGAGTGAAATTGATGATTTGATTTTTGAGAAAAATTTGTTCTATAGGGAGGAAAGAATTCTTTAAGAAATTGTTGTTGCATTTCATCCCATGAGCTAATGGATCTTGACCTAAGATTTTGTAGCCATGTCTTAGCTTTATCTTTTAGAGAAAAAGGAAAAAGCTTTAATCTTAAGCTGTTTATGCTATAATTTAGGTCACTATAAGTGTTACAAAACTCTTCAAATTCTCTCAAGTGCAAAAATGGGTTTTCAACATCTAGGCCATGAAAGTGGGGTAAGAATTGAATGAAATCTGATTCATGGTCTAAGTATAATGCATCATGAGGGAAGACTATGCATGATTGTGCACAAGCTCTCCTAAGATTTATGGAGTCCATCAATGTTCTTGGTTGGACATGAGCATGATTTTTTTTTTAGACAAAATGAGTGGCTACTAAAAATTCTACCAATTAATGCAAAGAGAAAGAAAAGATGAACACATGCAAGAAAAAATAAAAATAGAAATGGGGAGAGAAGAGATGAACGTATGCAAGAAAAATAAAAATAGAAATGAGAAAAGAAAATACTTACAATTTTGTACGCCAAATTTTACCTTCCCCGGCAACGGCGCCAAAAACTTGACACATCCGAAAAAGGATTGTCTCCCAAGTATAGGAGTGTCGAAGTAATAAAACCCGGTGAGACCGGGGTCGATCCACGAGGAAGGGAATTTAAGCGTTACAAATTATAAGCTAAAAAATGTGATATGGATGATTCAAAGAGGTGACATGATAATATCAACAAGTATGTAAGATGGTAGGTGGTATTACCGACCATTCAAATAGAAAACAAAAAGCAAGAGGAGGTAAAACCATCCATGGAAATAGGTGGTATAACCAACCATAGTAAATTAAAGAACAATTTCATAAGGTGGTAGAACCTACCATAGTAAATAATAAAAAGTTCATAAACAATAGAATAATTAAAATACAAGAGGAATTAACACAATAACAATGAAGGCTAAGGTTAGGGGATCCGCCCTTGATATTTCGAATAAGGATAATTAGCCCATTTTAGTTATATGAATTATATTTGTTTCATTACCAACATTTATACCACTTCTTGTAAATGGGTTCAAGCATCCAATGTGCCAATCATCATATGTCTACAACAAATCAAGGGTCCTAACTAGATTCGTGTCGGTAAGGAAGAACCATACATCATCTAGAAAGGATCCAAGCATTTGATGTGCCAAGGATTGTCGACAATGGATCAAGACCTCCACTTTACGAGTGGTGTCAAGATTGATTAAGAAATTAAATATAAATCATATTGAATAAACATTATAAGATTAAGATTATTAAGCACATATTAAGGGTTAGAGAATCCTTATTCTCATATCAAGGGTTTCACCCTTTCACCTTAGCAAAAGAGAAATTAGAAGAACATTATAATAGAAAGAAAATAAAATGTAAGAAAAAGGAAATTCATTAATAACATAAACACACAAAACACAATACAAGATCCTAGCCAAAGCCAAAATGTTCCAGCCAAGGCCAAGATGCCCTAATGGGTCACAAGGCACCTCTATTTATAGATACATCCAGGGGCAAACTTGTCAAATTACAAGGGCATAATTGTCAAATATTAGTTGTAAATATCTTTGACAATTGGGATCATTAGGCACCGACTTTGACCATCAATTTTGACATTAAATGTTGAGAATTTTAATCACATGTCTTCATGAAAGTTGTAGATATTTCTCTCATTTTTCTAGAACATATTGATTTACACAATTTGGATACGTATTTTGAGAGATACGGTCCAAATACTGAGGCCTGGTCAGACTGGGCCGAGACTGTAGATGGGTTCACTTCAAGCCCAATTTTGGTCTACTAAGAACCCGAATTTGATGATGCTTGTGAAATGTAATCTTGTAGACAATTGAATCAGCTTTCGAAAAAATTAAGAATTGCACCATTCTGATATATAAATAGAGAGTTATGCCCATTTTACCGAACCTGTAACAAAACCAAAATTAATAGGAAGTTAATTCCAAAGATGCAAAGACTACAAATATGCTTAAGTTGAGGAATTTAATGACACTATTAATGCAATATGATGAACTAAGCTCTTATTAAACATACATATTTAAGTGTTCATCATCTAACTCAAACATCTAACATCAATCATGGCATTCAAGGGTAAAACGGTAATTCTCACCTATTCTATGCTATTTCCTAGCATTCATCAAAACAAATAAGTTTTGCTACTATGATTCTAATCATGTGCTCTTAAGCATGATTCTAGACATATTCTCCTAGTCATGATTCTAATCATTCACAAAAGAAAAAAAAATTCCTAAGCATGATTCTAAAAAAAAGAAGGATTGCGAACTTACCTCGACACGCTTATCTATCTTGCAAAATAAATTGGATTAGAACAATTCATAATAGCCCTAAACATGCCCCTAAGCATAAAATAAAACCTTAAACATGTTTTTTATAAGCAAGAAAAGTAAAGGAAAGAATAGGAGGAAGGAGAGAATTCTGCTCTCAAGACATACCATTTTCAGGTTTACAGCAATAGAACGCCTAAAAATATTTATACTGGAAAAGACTTCTCGAATTTTCGAGCATTTCTTCAAGAGGGAGAAGAGATGATTGTATTCGATAATCGGTGAGTATTACAATGTGAGAAGAGAGGAATTTATATAGGAGAGGGGTAAAGATGAAAAAGGAAAGTTTCTAAGCAAATTTCTGAAATTAAGCATCCAAGGGTCGGGCGGCCATATGATGGACGACCAACCATTGATCAATAGTTGGGCGACTATCTTAGGCAGCTGGGCGACTGTCTAATGGCCGATTGATCAATTTCCATTCAACCCTTTCTTTTTTTATCATCTTTCGATGCAACCAGTTCAGACCTTCATCAATTCAATCATGCATAACTTTTTCAGTTCAACTCTTATTTATAATCCGTAAATTTCTACGAAAACTAAACATCTGTAGCTTTGCAACGGTATATGATTTCAACATCAGATTCCTCCTGGATTGGTTTTTGTGATTTTTCAAAGTCATATGTTAGTTCTCGAGGCTCTTTACCAACTCCTTCTCACCCCTCTCTTCTTGGCCTCCAAGGGCATTTTGGTCATTTTCTTTGCTCAACATTCATCTTCATTTCATCATCGAGCCTCAAAAATTTAGTGTCTACTAGCCTTGTTCAAGTCTCGATATTCAACACATATTCAGACCCTTCCATCATTCTTTGGCACTAGCATGATGTGGCTAACCATTCTGAATACTTTGCCACATCTAGGAACTTGGCTCTAATATGCTTGAAGATTTCTTCTTTGATTTTCTAAGCCCATTCCAACTCAGCCTCCTCAACTTCTATTTGACCAACTTCATGAACGGATACATTGGAATCATGTGCTCAATGATACTTCTATCGACTGCATGCATGCCATCATAGGACCGGGCAAAGACTTTTTCATATTTGTTTAGTAATTTTTCGAATCTCTCTCTCTCTCTCTTTAGGAGTTATATCAAGTGCCATGCACATGTTCTTGGGTTTTTCAATTGTATCAAGATTATTGCCATGAGTTTGAATGGTATGGATTTCAAACATGCTAGTGAAATGCAAATTATCATGCACAGTTCTATTAGGAAAGACATCACACAAGTAAGCAAATGGATTTTTCATTGCATTAAAATTGGAAACATATACACTGTCTTCCTCATCAGGCATAAATATTTTCTCATACTAGATGTCTTTGATCCTCTCTTCAATAAAGGTAGCAAGGTCGATGGATGGTGCTTGGTCCTAAAGCTTTTCTTCCTTGGCTTTCTTCTTCATGGTCAGCTTTCTAGTGGATCCCTCTTGTTACTCAAGCTTGAACTTCTTTGTTCTCTTGGCTCTCTCGACCTTGCTCGATCCTCCCTTTGAAAGAGTTCATGACTTGTTCCTCGATCAAGCCTGACTCAATCATGTTAGTTGTTGGAGGAGGTACCCAATTATAATTGGGTGGTGGGTTGCTTCTTCTGTGAGGCTCTTGTGGCTATGGATTAGAAATTTGACCTTTGTTAATCAAGTCCTGGATCTCATGGTAGAGACCAGCGCAATCGTCGGTCTTATGACTGGTCACTTGATGAAACTCACACTTCTCATGATGCCTATAATTCTTTCGCAATGGATTTGGAAGCTCTCTTGGCTATAATGGTTACAAAAGCCCTTTAGTTTGCATCCTTCCAAAGATTTTTGACAATGGTCTTTTCAAATGGCTAAACCTCTTTTGTTGAGTGACTGCCTTCACCTCAACATTCTTCGTTGATGATACTACCCTTAACTTTTTTTGAGGTAACTATTTTTGCTTCTCTTCTTGCTTGTCTCAAAGTCTTCTATTTGAATGCCTGAATCAAACAAATCTTCAATTGTTTTGATGGAAAAGTATGCAATCCTATCTTTAATGAAAACATCAGCCTTATTGATCACTATACAAACTTAATCCTTCTCCGTGGGCCTCGTGGTCATCTTGAGAGCTTTGGCCCTCTAACGGACCAAGTACTCAAAAAAACTCTCATTGGGCTTTTGGCGAGTTGCCTCCAAATCCCCCAAGGTTAATTCCAGTTGGGTATTATGGTGATATTATTTCATGAACTATTTAGATAATTCCTCCCAATCTTTTCAAACTCTCTTGGGAAGGTTATGATACCATATTACCATATCATCGTCTAAGAATAGCATGAAGCACTTCAAGATATACTCATTTGATAAAGGAGTGGTAGCCATCACGATATCATCTGGCCTTCAATGAGTTTTTGGATTTCCGTCTTGTAGACACTTGATTTTTAAGTCTCAATGACGAATGATGAGCAAAGAAAATGACCAAAATGCCCCTAGAAGCAAAGAGAAGAGAGTTGAGGAACAAATCAAAAGTTTCAAAAAATGACACATGAATTTGAAAAATCACAAAAGTTAATCCACAAGGAATCTAATGATGAGTTATCGATTATTGTGAAGCTACAGATGTCTAGTTTTCACACAATTTTACGGATTGCAAATCGAAGTTGAACTTGAAGAGTTATGTGCAATCAAATAGACAAAGGTCGAAGGAAGATTGCATTGAAAAATGCAAAATAAGGGGGCTTGGTGGGGCACCACTGGTAGGTGGTCCACCCACAACTGGCCAGCTATCCCATTGTCAGTCAGCGGTCCTCACACAACTAACCGGTTATTCCTCCATTATTTTTGGAAAATTACACCTCCAACCTTCCATTTTTGATTTCTTCCTTCTTTTTCCAACTTCAACCCTCAACTGTGCAAACCTCCCTCCTCGTCACTTTGAAGACACATTGAAATCTTTACTCTTCCTTTTCAAGACACAATTGAGAATTGAAAGAGTATTTTCTAGTTTAATATTTTTTGAGACATTCTATTGCTCTAAGCTGAAAAAAGGTACGTCTTTAGAGAAGTTCTCTCTTCTCTCTCCTCTTTTCTTAGTTTTTTTTTTTTTTAAAGCATGTTTATATTTATTTATGCCTAAAATGAGCATGTTTATGTTTTATTTTGATGCTCGAAGCATGACTAGGGTTATATAAAATTGTTTAACCTTTTATTTATCTTGCAAGATAGAAATGCTTGTCAAGGTAAGTCAACTTTCCTTTCCTTATTTAGAAACATGAAAAGGGATTTTATTTCTTTATGGATGCTTAGAATCATGTTATGAATACATGTTTAGAATCATGTTTAGGAGCTCATTTTTGTTAGAAGCATGCTAGAAAGACTTATGCTTTTTGAGACATGCTAAGAAATAGAACAGAGTAGGTAAGAAGTACTATGTTTACCCTTGAGTATTTGAATTGGGCTAGAATAGCCATGATTGATATTAATTGATTGAATTATGTTAGAAACATTATGTTTAGGTAGAAATGTTATGATTCACTATGATTAAATTGCCATGCTTAGGTAGAATTATCATGATAAGAAATATCAAATCTAGGTAGAAGTGTCATGATTCTAGATTATGGCTTTGTATTGAATTATAATTGATTGATTGATTTTATAAATGCCATGTTTAGAAATATGATTAGAATGATGCCATGAGTTGATAGTAGACTCATGTTGATGGTGAGGGACCATTACTTATAATAGTGATTGAATGAATGAATATGCATGTAGAGGTTTGATAAACATTGAATAGACTCACATGTGATACTGAGGAATTCTTTTTATCGAGCCTCGAAATGATTGTTTATATTTGATATTGGAATATATGATTTATATGAATGAATGAATGGATATTTAAAGTGTTAGAAATAGAATTTACTTTATTGTTAAATAACAATTGTTTTAATCCTCTTCCTATTGTCCCATGTTAGCAAGGAAATATAACTCTATTCTCCTCCCTCCTTCTTTGTATGAATATAAAACTGTCATGAATGAATCACCTTATTTGCTTAAAGAAGATAAAATAAACAATGTGTGCATAAAATGAACCGCTTATGAAATCATCTTATTTGCTTAAAGAATATAAAATAAACAATGTGTGCGTAAAATGAAACACTTAGGTAGGCTGTATAACAACTTAAGATATTTTTATTTAGTATACCATAGTAGAGGTCGGATTTTTATTCAGGGAGGTGAATAACTTGTATATAACCTTTTGAACCTGTCTATGAAGGGATAAGGGTAGTTTAAGTCCTAAAGCGAGGGACTGAATTATCTTATTCACTCCTAATTGGGTGGCGACTCCATTTCTCTTGACGTGCCCATGATTTGTTTGTATTCTTTTAAGTTTCAGACGAGGCTTTAATACAGTGTCGTGGTTGCAAATGCTCTAGTACGATGAAATCCTTGTTCACAGTGGTGACTGTATTAGGGATAAGAGAAGTTGATTTCGATTAGGACACCAAATTGTAATATCTTACTTTGTTATTTTAAGTCCTTGCATCACTACACTTTGCACACAAAACTACCTAAACTAGTCGTGTGGCATTGGCATGAGAAGTCTTTGACTCCATTTGACCCTTAGATGACTTATGTTGGTGTTACCACCTTTAAGCACATACCATTGACTTAGTATAAAAAGAGACCTGCCCAAGGGCACATCTCTTCCTCGAAGGAGCCTAGGCCATTGGACCCTTGAGACTCAAGCCTATATAGATGAATCTGGAAATTTTCACTAGGATGAATGTCCAAAACCTATTTTGAAATGCATATCTATAGATGTAAATTCCACGTGATTAGAATGACATTGACTTAAACCTCATGGAACCATGAACGAATGCCATATGTCAATTCACTAAAGCAAAATGGAGGCATGTGCCATGAGTTAAGAATCGTGTTATGATAATCATGAAGAATCCAACATCAATTTGAATGATAGAATTAGGAGAGAGAATCTCACATTCCTACATCCCATGATGATGACTTGGGAATGTGACCAAAAATCTCAGGAAAAAAGACTGGACCTCATATGTGTGAGAGAAATAAGGTTAGAAGGCTGAAAGTCTGTCTATGCCCTTGTATGAGCATGCATCATATCATGCATTCATGCATGCATGGCACTAACACCTTTGTTTTGTAGCCACCATAGTTTTAGGTTAGACGAGGTGGTCGTTTAACAAGACAATGGGAAATAGTCATTGAAATGGCTGCACCAAACAATAACAATCAAGGGATAGTCCAATTAAGGGCTGAGATGACTGCACTCCAACAACAAATGGCCTAACTCAACTCATACAAGCTTTACAACACGGGCCTAACTGCATGAACCAGCCACCACCCAAACGTAATGACAGTGATGAAGATGAGACTAGTCAAGGAAAAAATAGGGGGGAAGGCCCAGCCAACCAAGATGAGCCTGAATTAGTCAGGTAATTAGCCAAAGACATGGAGAAGGTTCAATCTCTCTTTAAAAAGAAGAGGCTGAAATGTGTCAAAGACCTAGATGACATATTGCTTATTGGGAATAGTGATTTGCCATCAAAGTTTCGAATGCCAGACTTGCCCGAATTCAATGGAGAGGGCAACCCTAAAACTCATTTGAGACAGTATGCGACTATCATGGCCACCCTTCCTTTGATGAAGGAATATATCTTGAAGTACTTTATACTATCCTTAGAAGATGATGCGGTAGTATGGTATCATGATTAGCCTAAAAGGATTTAACAAGATTGAGAAGAGCTATCTAAATAGTTTGTGAAGTAGTATCGCCATAATACTCAACTGGGGGTAACTTTGAGGGATTTGGAGACGACTCGCTAAAAGCCCAATGAGACTTTTTCAGAATATTTGGTTCGATGAAGGATAAAACTGCCAAGATGACCATGAGGCTCACAGAAACGTACTAGGTGCACATGGTGCTCAATGGGGCCCATTCTTTTGTTGGAGTTAGGCTCGTGGGCTTTCTAATCAAAACTTTCGAAGTATTGTATGATTCGAGCATCCAAATAGAAGATTTGGAGGCTAGGTAGAAAAGAAGCAACAATAACTACACTATAAGAAATCAAGGGTAGTATAACCAAACTACCAGCTCAGATGACGAGGATGTAGAAGAGCAACGACTAAGAAAGTTCAGTCAATTAGGAAGACCCTTATCTGAAGTATTTGAGGAGCTTCATCCTCAATTTGTGGTGTTTTGGTGACACCAAAGCCTCCACAAAACCCACGACCAACTAACCACAAGGATAATGAATATTGTGATTTCCACCAGCAAATTGGCCATGTCACTGACAAATGCCGTGGCCTTTGACATGAGTTACAAGACCAAATCGATAATGGAAGAATTCCTGACTCGGAGAAAGAATAATGATGTTTTAAAATGCTTCATTTTAAGAATGTTATGCTTGTGAATTGTGTGTTCTTTTGATGATCATTAATAAGTCATGATACTTACTAATATAGATTTTTAGTAATACATGAGATTTTATCATCTATATAGTACTCTTTTTGCCAGACGAGTTTCATCCTTGACATCTGAGCATAATAGCCATAAATAAGAAACTTTATATCACTTAGGGAAACTTTATGTAAATAGTTCTTTGTGTTGAGATCTCATAAGACTTTAGAAGCCCTTTGATCACCACTCGAGGCAAAATCCTGGGCTTCACAACATGAGGGAAGTGATTTAAGCCTTCCTTGGATCGATCGAGCCTTTCAAGCCCATCTATGCTTACTTCATTGTCCCTAATACACCCTATTGAGCCTAACAAGCCTTTCTTTTGGTCAAACCACAAAATTTATCCTAACACTGAAAAATTTTCCCTACATAGTACACTTCACTCAAAGTATATGAATATTCTAGAAAAAAGCATTGGGAGCCATGCTTCTGGGAGAACAAAAGGAATTTAAGAAGTTTTGTGCAATTTTGAGCATGAAGAAGAAACCAAAAAAAAAAAAAAAACCAAAGAAAGAAAGAAAGAAAAAGAAAAGAAGTGCCAATCCCACAAAGCAAAGTTAGGGGTGTAGCCATTCAAATTGAAATCAAAGTAGACAAGATAATGAAGATAAGTTTGAGCTAGTGCTCTCAATTAAAGACTAAAATGGTTGCATGACTATGGGTGAGATAACCTTATAATTTCCTTATCATACCTTGGTCAAAGCTTGACATTACAAGCTTGATGAAGTTCTAATGATCCTTGATGTTATGATGAGCCTATAATGGTGGAGAGTGGTGTAAAAAGTAGGCTTGTGGTAGTCCATCTATCTTTAGAAATTGATAACTAGTTTTTGTTTGCATAAAGCTATCTGAGTCTTAACAAGTGAAATTTGATTGGCTATACACACACAGATAAAGAATCTTGAATGAAGCAATTCTGGCATTAGAATTGAAATTGTGAACAATCACAATGTTAATACATTACCTTTAAGCCATCAAATTTGAGAAATCTTTGAAGAATTCAAATGTGAATCAAATTGATGCATAACTCACATTTCCATTCCAAGTTATTATTGAAGGATATTGGAAGTGTTTAAAACATGTTAAAAAGAAGAAAATCTGCCAACAGTTCCCATCAATGATATTAAAAAAGACAACCTTGCCAACAACAGTGAAGAAGCAAGATATATGGAAGAAGTTAGCCATTTCGTTTCGCATGGATGTCTACAAAAAAGAAGGAATAATGACTTTAAAGCTAGATCAAGAAATTCCCTGAGATAGTACTAAACTCTTCACACAGGGGGTAAAGAATTGACCAATCATCTTAAGAAAAGAAAAGAAGCAAGGGGTAAAGAATTGCCCTAGCCATCTTGAAAATCATGGTAGATAGAATTGTCTCAATCATCCTGAACGAAGCAGAAGAAATGGTGCTTGAAATTGGCAGACTACCTATTTATAAGAGGATTGTTTTAACCATTTGAAGATTCATTGCATGAGTCCACAGTACCAAAAGTCTCCCCTAGCTCATCACTAAGTCATCCTCAGTATCCTCTCATAAGAAGAATAAGTTGGCCGAAAGTCGGTCCACACCCTCAATGATCACCTAGCCTAAGAGACATACACATTTAACATAACCATATAGCATGCATACTTGAAGCAAAATTCCTTTTCTCGCGAGAAGCACAATCTAAAACAGATCAAAGTCTATAACTGACCAGGTTTTGTAGAATCACAATGTAGTATGAAATACTGGGGGTAACTGTAAAAGAAATGGGCTTAACACCTAAATGAATGGTAGCAATAAAAGTACGCTGTGCAAATTGCAAAGATTAGGCAACTCTGTCTCAATGAGATCAAATGGAAGTGACATGATGTGTAAGTGGCCAAGATTAGGCAATTCAGTCTCAATGAGACACAATAGAAGCGACACGATGTGCAAGTCACGTGGATTAGGAAAATCATTCTCAATCAGACTAAATAGAAGCGACACGATGTGCAAGCCTTTTGGATCAAGCAGTTCAGTCTCGATGAGACCCAATGGAAGTAGTAGGATGTGCAACTCAGTCTCGATGAGACACAATGGAAGAGACATGATGTGCAAGTCACCTGGGTCAAACAACTTAGTCTTGATAAGACCAAACGGGAGTAGCACGATGTGTAAGTTATCTCGATCAGGAAGTTTAGTCTCGATAAGACCAAAATGGAAGCGACATGATGTGCAAGTTGTTTGGATCAGGCAATTCAATCTCGATGAGGCACAAAGTGCAAGTTATCTGAATCAGGCAACTCAGTCTCAATGAGACCAAACAAAAGCAGTGTGATGTATAAGCTGTTTGGATCAGGCAATTAAGTCTCAATGAGACCCAATAGAAGTAATAGTATGTGCAATTCAGTCTTGATGAGACCTAATGGAAACAGCACGATGTGCCAACTGCCTCAATTAGGCTCATCAGTTAGCACGATGTGAAAGTTGCCTAGACGAGGCTCCTCAGTTTAGCACGATGTGCAAATCGCTTGGATCAAGCTCCTAACTTAGCACGAACAAATTGCCTGGATCCGATGGCTTAGTCTCAATTAGACTTCTGTCAAGCAGTGTGACATTCAAAGGCAGCTCTATCTCGATGAGATATAACGATCACGTAAAGCAGCATGATATGCTAAACACATGAATAAAGGTTTGAAGTAGTACAATGTACAACATGCTAGAGGTAGGACAACTTTATGGACGAGGATCAGCATAAAAATGAGGATTGCCATAGTTGAAGGCAATCGAAGAGGACCATATTTGAGGAGAAAGATTTGAAATAGTCAACCGTATAATAAGTGCAAGTACAGTCTAGAAGAGACTCAATTCGTAAGAATTGTAAGTTGCCTAGGACATGTCAAACTTTCTCAAAAGAACTTATATGGCCTAAAGGGACACAATAGTTTGTAAGAAGTACATATCGCCAGGAGCGGGCAATGTAGTCTAGGAACTCGCTTGGAAGAAAGACATCTCTCTTGAAGAAGGCATCTACCTTAGAGAAGGAATCTCTCTTCAATAAGGCATCTTTCTTGAATAAGCCATCCATCTTGAAGAAACAATCTCCCTTGAAGAAGGAATTTGAAGTCTAGCTTAAAGAAGGGATCTTTAAAAAGAAATTTGAAGTTACCTTGAAGAAGAAAGTTCAAATTTGAAGAAGAAGAACTTAGAAGAAAATTTGAATCATATGGAATTGGTTGAAAAACATGGAAAGAATTCTTGCAGAGATAAGAAAGTAGTTGGTTGAAGAACATACTGAATAAGGTAAAATTTGAATTAATTTTTCATCAAAGGGTGTTCGATATTTTGTAGGAAGTTGTAAGTATGACAGAAAGATCCCCAGTGACTCCAAGAATCAATAGCATAATATGAATTCCCTGCTAAAGGGTCCTATAAATGCAAAATTTAAAGAAATCAAGAAGAAATAGTGTTAAGGCATAGCCAATCAAGAATTTTTCCCCAATAGGCTAGAAGAAATGAAGAGTAAAAGTAAGAATACTCAGAAGAAGGGCATGAAACCCAACAAATGCAAAAATCTAAAGAGATCAAAGGAGAATGAAGAATACTCAGTCGAAGGCATCAAGAATGAAAAGGTCTAAAGGCCGTAAAGCAGTTCATGATAGACGTTTTCTCGATGGGAATGCTTTAAAAGAAACCTTAGGAAGTAGGTGCACTTACGAGTGTTTTAAGCCCTTAGAATAGGCACAAGCCCTAAGAAGAGGTGCACCGAAGAGTGTTGAAGATCCTAAGAAGTAGGTGCACTTAAGCCCTTAGAATACAAGCCTTAAAAAAAGGTGCATCGAAGAGTGTTGAAAACCCTAAGAAGTAGGTGCACCCAATAGTTTTTAAAGCCCTTAAAATAGATGCAACAAAGAATGCTAACAAATCCTAGGAAGTAGGTGCACTTAAGAGTGTTAGAAACCTTAAGAACTAGGTGCACTGAATAGTGTTTTATCTTAGCATCGTAAGGATGAACTTCATCCATTAGAAGGATGCATTTTAGCCCTTGAGTGGGCACATCAGCCCTTGAATGGGTACACTAGCCCTTAAGTGGACACCTCAACCTTTGAGTAGGCACATCAGCCCTTGAATGGGCACATTAATCCTTGAGTTGGCACACCCTTTTTAAAAAAATTGAAGAGGAAAGCAGATGATAAGAAATCTGATCGAATGTAGATGAAGTTGAGGATCCCAAGATGAGAGGAGGAAAGACGAAGTAAGGGTACATTGTCGATTTTTCTTGTCTAAAGTAGGGATGAAGCTATAAACACTTGATTTTTTAGGCTTGATGATGAATGATGAGTAAAAAAAATGACCAAAATACCCTTGGAAGCAAAGAGATGAGAGTTTAGGAAAAACCAATTGGAAGTTTTAAAAACTAACACATGAATTTGAAAAATAAAAAAAGTTATCCCTCTATGAGGAATCTGATGATGAGTCATACATCATTGTGAAGCTACAGATGTATAGTTTTCATAGAATTTTATAAATCACAAATAATAGTTGAACTTGAAGAGTTACACGTGATCGAGTGGACAAAAGTCGAAAGAGGACTGCTTTGAAAAATGAAAAATATAAGGGCTTGGTGGGCCACCATCAGTCGACGGCCCACCCACAATTGACTAGCTATTCCACTATCGGCCAGCGGTCCTCATATAGCCAATTGGCTATTCCTCCTTTATTTTTCAAAAATTGCACTTCCAACCTTGCATTTCTTATTTCTTTCTTCCTTTTTTTCACTTCAACCCTTAACTATATAAACCATCCTCCTCCTCACTTTCAGGACAAACTAAAATCTAAAACACGTGATACAAGATCTTATTAATAATGGCCGGATACCAGACACCAATAAACAACAACCCAACACTCACAACAACCCATTGCCCAATTACATACATGTGCTGTCATCGCACGTGAATGTGATCAACTTTGGGGCCACTAAAATTGAAATTTTTAGATCTTTTGAAGAAGATACGGAGGGTGAAGTGAAAAAATAATGGGTGAAGTGAAAAAATAATGGGCAGGATTATTTAAGAAGTTTGTGGGTTGCTCAACTTTGGTTGAAAAGAAAGTAACAACCAAAAAGATAGAAGAAGAGACTAAGGGTTTGAATGCTTTCAAAGATAGGTTGATGTGGATAAATAGGCAATATTGTGAAAAAGAAGAGAAGAGAAAAAAGGCCATCACTTTAAAAAACAAGTGGATGTCAAGAAAAGAGGCCAAGCAATGCTTAAGGCCCGAAGGGGAGATGAGTATAGTAAGGAAAGCATGAGAAGGAAGCCCTTCCTTTCAATGGAGATGCCTAATCATTTTCCAAAGGAGCGAGGAAGAAATCCTAAGTAGGTACAAGCCATTTAGAGGAGGAGATGAATATAGCCCACTTAGTGACAATGAAGCCATGATGATTTATGAAGGTAGGGATAGGACAGGGAGTTGGAGTGAATACACTCCACTAAGTGAGGAAGGAGATATTAGTAGGTGCTCACAAAAAATTATCATGATTGGCTTAGGACTCACAGAAAAATAGGTATTGACGTCATTTGAAGAAGGAGAGCGAGAGAACGTGAATGGACCAATCCATGTGACTCCATTGGTAGCCAGGGTCCAGAATAAGGGAAAGTAAGTAGAAATAACTATGCTTCAATTTGGAGAATTATTAACGGAAAAAGAATAAGAAAATAGGCAAAGGAGAGAAAAGGAACCACTTGATGCAGTGCCTCTAGTAGCAAAAGTGTATTATCAGAACTTCAGATAGGTGAAAGTCAAAATAGAGTGACCAAAGAAGATAGGAAGACAGATGAGAGAAAGAGCATAGTCATAGCTGTTTTGGGTTGGTAATGATGGCAGCTAAGGAGGAGTCCTTATGATGGGGTCAGGAAAGACAGAAGTGTAAATCATGAAGTCCTCTAGGGATGACCAAGCAACTTTGGCGAAGGTCAATATACAAATGCAAGGGGACTGGGTAGAGTTGACTTTGGCACATTTCAAATAGTGGATGTTGATTACCAAGAAGTCGCTTAAGATGGCATCTCTGACAATAGAAGTATTCTCCTAAAGTGTTGGTTGGATAGAAGTTGATATGTTTGTCAACGATAGTGAAGATGAAGAACAAAGTAAGACAATATTGGGGATTTGGGATAACATTGAGACTATCCATAACTACTAGGATGATTACATTGATAAAGAAATACAGGTAGGAAATAAGAGAGAAATGATAGAAGACTTCTGGGATAGCTTTAAGGATAAAAAAGGTAATGGAGAGAAAGGTTTTTGGAAAGTTTTAATGGTGAGGGAGAAACACTTAGTAAGAAAGAAATATTGGGAAAGAGAGAGAGTGAGAGCATAAAAGCGATTGATGAAAAGGAGAATGAAAAGATAGAAATGAGCAAGGAAAAAAGAGGAGTGTAAGGCTCAACCTAGAGTAGGAGGTTCTATGAGAACCTGAAAGCTAGCAAATAAGATGAAAATTAGAAGAGAGAAGGGCAAGAAGAAAAGAAGAAGAAAGAGGAAGATGACTTACTAATGAAGTAGTTAAAAAAAAAAAAAACCTAGGCTAATGCGAGCATCTAAGATCTACTCGTCTTATCTCAGAGCACAGAGAGGCAATGGCCAGAGCTTTGGCTAGGATACTGAGTTCCCTTATCTCTAATCTTGAAGAGATGATTATAGTGCTTACTCTTAAAAAGGTGTAGAAAGGCTTGATCAGCTTCTTTGATGCTGAGTTACCGTTAGAAGGAAGGAACCATAATAATATGTTATTCATAGCAGTTGAGATCCAACGAAAGAAGACTTCACATGTGATGATAGATAATGGGTTAGCAATTATTCTGGTACCACTAAGGCTTTTAAGCAAATTTGGGATTGAGTAGGAGGACTTTTAAAGCCCTACTGAAGACTGGTCCGATTGAGGTGATGACGGAGTTCACTATACTCGGCATCCCAGTAACTTTTGCAACATTTCTAAGACATGCATGGTTCCACCCTTTAGAAGGTGTGTCATCTACTATGCATCAAGCCATCCATTTCAAACTTGAAGAAGAAGAAATAATAATTTGGGTAGAGTCCTCGCTTATTGTAGTAGCCCCGAGTACAAAGAAGAGGGATATACCTTATGTGGGTGGATACCAGGTACCAATGTTTGATCAGATTAGCCCAATGGTTGCTGACATAAAGCAATGGTACATGGTTGGGACCAAGCTTGGACAAAGCTTTGCAAGAGTGCCCAGTTTTATTGAAATCAAAGGGCAAACCAATAATAGAGGAGTAGGTTATGAGTTAGATGAAGACATGCACCCAACTTTGGTTAAAGGGCCTATTAAATTTATGAAGGCAAAAGAGGTCATGTACATTGTAAAACCTGAACCATGGACTACAATGGGATTTAAAATTGGGGTTTGAAATCTTCAAGGATGTGATAAACCCATAAGCTCTAGAAATTAGTGAGCCCAACAAAGAAATAGAGAAGTTGATATTGAGGGAAAAGGCAGTAAAAGAGATAGCTCCCCGGATAAGGAGACTCCTGTTGATCTAGCCACCCTTATTGAAGAAGAAATGGCTAATGCTTCTCATAAAGATGTCTTTGCTCCTGAGTTGTTTGAGGACACTCAGTTTGTAAGTGAATTTGATGCAATGAAATATGACTTTACTTACTTGTGCGATGTTTTTCCTAATGGTAGCTTGCATGAATTTCATTTCATTAGGATATTTGACATTCATCTCTTGAACACTCATAATATTAATTTTGGTACAATTGATAATCCAAAAAGCATATTTATTACTTATGATATAACTCTTGAAGAGAGAGAAAGAGAGAGAGATTTGAGAAAATATTAAAAGAGCATGAAAATTTATTTGCTTGGTCCTATGATAACATGCCAGGAGTTTGATCGTAGCATAGTAGAGCACACCATTCCCACCTATTCGCACATGAAACCAATTAAACAGAAATTAAGGAGGATGAGGCCATAATGGCTATAGAAATTAAGGAAGAAGTCACCAAGCAAATAGAAGCAAAATTCTTAGATGTCATAAACTACCCTTAATCATTGGCGAACATAGTTTTGGTATCGAAGAAAGATGGAAGTGTAAGGATATGTATAGGCTATTAGGACTTGAACAAAGCTTCACAAAAGGATGATTTCCCGTTACCACATTGTGAGCATTAAAATTTTGCTTATGGTTATGAGGACCAGTGATGATAGCCAAAGACAACAATCGAAAGCCTTTCTTGACTTGTAGGAACACCGAGATTCAACATTGAAATAGGGTAGAAAGCCAAGTAGGTTGAGGATCGATGTGATACCGGTGGGGGGGAGTGGTCGAGACCTTATGGATTATGTCTGCACGATGCATTGCTAATGATGCCTCTAACATTACAGGCACATGCCTCTAGGCAAAGGTGACAATTGTAACTTCTAGAAACCCTAGTAACGACGCTAACATTTGGAAACCTTAGTAACACCTCTAACTTAGAGGTGCATGCCTCTAACCTTATAGATGCACCCCTCTAAGCTATTGTCCCATATCGAGAAAAGAGCTCATTTCCAGGCTCTTGACAGCCAATATAAAGAAACCCAACCCTTGGTTCTTGGTAAGCTAATTTTGGGTCAGAAATGCCTAAAAAATTCATATTTTATAGGATTCTAAATATTTTCTAGAAGCACTCCCTAGTTTAATATTTTTTGGTGTTCTCTTCGTGTTCTGGGTATCCTTTGAGTGTGAGTAGCCTCTCATGCTTGGTTCCCTATGTAGGCTCCCTTTCAATCCCTCGAAATGTTGTTTGGGTTAGGTCACAGAGACAAGACGCAGAGAAATAGTCAGAGTCACCATCTAAGTAAATAACCACGAGAAAATTTTGGATGATGATAACTGATCCCTAGATTCTAGACCTAACTACCCATCACCCCTTCAAAGATGAGTTTAGGAAGTTAGGCACAAGTTATTGTAAGCACTAGATAGTTTCTTATGGTTTAAAGCTCGATGACGATAAACCAAATCACCAAAGTCAAAATGAAGCTTGGTGTGCAAAAACATTGAAAATCGAAACTAAGAATCAAAATTGAAGGGACATGAGACTAGAATTTCTTCACCTAGGGCTGCATGCCAGTTGAAATAGCATAAGCAAATTTGAGCTAGCATGTGCTAGTTTGTACTAGCATGCACCAATTTAATTGACATGTGCCACTTGTACTACTCTCCATAAAAAACCCATTTTTGGAGGTAGAAGGGGAAGCATCCGACTTCGGAGTGTGTGCACTACATTTCTTTGATTCTCATAGCTCTAAACACTATTTCCTACCCATTTTGACATCTACATGAGCTTTTTGGGCCTCTTTTCTTTGCATTTTGTACACTTTAGCTTCGTTTTAGCAACTTGGGGAGCTTGAGGGATATGACTACATTACCACTTCTTTTTCTATGATTACATGTGGATTTCCTTTGTGTTTTGATGTTTTCTTTTATGTATTTGTGCTTTACTGTATGTTTTACTTGACACATATGATTTCTGTGCATTTTTTAGTACTGTTTGAGTATAGATCTAAGTAATATGGGTCTATATGCTTCATTTTCCTATTTCCTAGTCAAAATATGAGGGCTATTTTAACATGTTTTATTATGAGTACTTTTCATGCATTTTAGTTTCCTTTGGAATGTTAAATATGCACAAAAAGTGGGCTATTTAACATGTTTTATTATGGTGCCATGTTTTTATTTTTGTTGATGTGGTGCGAGGTGCTTGGTAGCGTAGAAATCCATGCTAGAGAAGTAGGGTGGAAAGTGCTTGCATGTTTAGTTAGTTTTCTTATGATTTGTTCCCTGTTTTGATGATAAATGTTCATATTAACGGTTAAGTGTTATTATGATGTTGTTTATGATGTTTTAAGGAGACTTGGTGGAAGTGCGAGAAAGTAAGTAGCTAGTGGCCTTGCATTATTAGTGATATGCTCATTGCTATGTTGCCGATTTGTGTCCAGTAAAATGATTGGAAGTGTTGAACAATAAATGGGCTCACATTGATGGCAATATGTTTACCTTGGAGATTTGAGACTCGAAAGGCTGAGTTAGTGATGTTGGATGTGGATAGACTTATAAACAGGGCTTTCATCCCTCTAGAGCATTTGTGATCATGACACTATGTCAAAATCTCTTTTGAGACTTAAGAGAACACAAACAAGCCATGGGCATGTCGGGAGAATGGAGTCGGCACCTAATTTGGGAAAACGGATGATGGTAATCCGATCCCTCACTTTGAGACCTAAACTACCCTCATCCCTTTGGAGATGGGTCCGAAAAGTTAGGTATAAGCCTTCGGCCCACCCGAATATAAATCCAAGCCTCCACTATGAAATACCATATAAAACTAGATACACTTTGTTAGATACACTTTGTTATACAGTCCACTTATGTTGTTCATTTTATGCACACATTTTCAATTTTATCTTCTTTAAGCATATAAGGTGATTTTCAATCAACAACAATCGTATATTCATACAAAGGAGGAGATGAGGAGAATAGAGTTACAATTTCCTACATATAGGGGATAAGGGATAGGATTACACTACTCTTCAACAAATAAAGTAAATTTACTTCTAAACACTTCAAATATTCAATGATATAAAATATTCCATACATAGCATATTCGTGCAAATCATATATTCGATAAGCAATAAATTCCAGATTTGATAAATAAAGAATTCCTCACCACCATATGTGAGTCTATTCCATGCTTACCAAGCCTATTCAATCATATTCATGTCATTTATTTAATTATTATTTCATTCTAAGTAATGATCCCTCACCATCAATGTGAGTCCACCACCACTTCTTGGCATCATACAATTAATCATTCATATTTCCAAACATGGTATATTCATACAAATCAAATAAAAATCATACATAAAGACATAAACTAAAATCATGGCACTTCTACGTAGATTTGATAATTCTTATTATGGTAATTCTAGTTATTTATTACTATTGTAGCATAATTCAATTGATAATGAAAATTTTAAATATGGCATTTCTAGCCTAATCATGGTTATCATGGCAATCATGGCATATTCTAGCCTAATTCAATTAAACATGGCAAATCATGGCAATTCTAGCCTAATTCAAGTAATCAACGCAAATCATGGCAATTCTTGCATATTCTGTGCTATTTCCTAGCAAGCTTCAAAGCAACTCATTATAAGTTTGATTCCTAATCATGTGCTCGTAAGCATGATTCTAAACATTTGCAGACATTTGCAGAGAAAATAGAATCCTATCATGATTCTAAAGCAAGAAAAATAAATAAGAAAAAAAGAGGGAGAAGAGAGAACTGCTCTCAAGCCGTACCCTTTTTAAGCTTAAAGCAATAGAATGCCTCAAAAATCTTAAACTAGAAAAGACCCCTTGAATTCTCAAATGTGTCTTCAAGAGGGAGAAGAGGAGATTTTTGTATCTTGAAAAGTGAGAAATTGGACTATTTATATAGTGGTGGGTTGAAGTTGAAAAAGGAAGCAAAATCTAAAAAAGGAAGGATTATGAAATTTGCCAAAATTACAAGGGGTAGTGCTAGTCGACTGTGGAAGGACTGCCAGCTGACTGTGGGACTGCCAGCTGGCTATGGGTGGCCCATCAAGCCCTCAAACTTTGCATTTTTTCAATGCAATCCTTTCTAACCTTCAATTGTTCGATCATACATAACTCTTCGAGCTCAACTCCAATTTGCAATACGTAAAATTTTGTGCAAACTAGACGTCCTTAGCTTTTCAATGATATATGACTAATTATTACATTTCTTCTATTTTAATTTCTTGATTTTTCAAATTTTGTGTCAATTTTTAATGCCTTCGAACGGTTTCTTCTCGACTCTTTTCTTTTTTGCTTCCAAGGCCACTTCGATCATTTTTATTGCTCGATATTCATCTTTACTTTATCATCAAGCCTTAAAACTTTAGTGTCTATAGTTTGTCCCATACTTTGGAGAAATTTGTGAGACACATAGATCGACAAAGTACTCTTACTTCGTCTTTCCTCCTCATCTTGGCATTTTCACCTTCATCTACATTCTGTCAGACTTCTCATTATTTGCTTTCATCTATGTGCCCATTTAATGGCTAATGTGCCCACTTAAGGGTTGGTGTGGCCACTTAAAGGCTAATGTGCGTCTTTCTAATGCATAAAATGCACTCTTCTAGTATGAACAAATGCATATTTCTAATGCATAAAATGCACTCTTCTATTGCGGATAATTGTATCTTTCTACTGCATAAAATACACCCTTATGATGCGTGATGTACACTCTTCTAGGCATTCTTCTAATGCATGAAATGCACCCTCACAATGCACGATGTGCACTCTTCTAATGCGGATAAATGCATTCTTCTAATGCACAGAATGTATCTTTATACTGCTAGGATGAAACACTCTTCAATGCATCAACTTCTTAGGGTTTGCTAACACTCTTCAGTGCACCTATTATAAGGGCTTCAAACACTCTTAAGTGTACCTATTTCCTACGGTTTTTAAACACTCTTTGGTGTGCCTCTTCTTCGGGATTGTGCCTATTCTAAGGGCATAAAACGCTTTTAAGTTCACCTACTACTTCGGATTTTCAATACTCTTTGATGCACCTCTTCTTAGGGCTTGTGCCTATTCTAAGGTTTAAAACACTCTTAAGTGCATCTCTTCCCTTCGGAGATGGGTTTGGGAAGTTAGGTATGAGTCTTTGAGCTACCCGGATATAAATCCGGCCTCTACTTGGGAAACACCAAATAGGAATAACTCGTGTTGTTACTTAGTCCGCTTAGTGTTCTTCATTTTATGCACACATTCTCACTTTTTTATCTTCTCTAAGTATATGAGGTGATTATTCAATCAATGATAGTTGCATATACATACATAGAAAGAGGGAGAGAAAAAATTACATTTCCATCAAACATGGGGGAAAGGGAGAGGATTACATCATTTGTAATAAGATAGTAAAATATTCCATACATTTGTATATTTGAACATTCATTCTAAGTAATGGTTCCTTACCATTAACGTGAGTCCACTATCGCTTCATGGCATCATACAATTACATTTCTTAGCATACAAACATTCATACATGCATAAATCATACAAAACCATAATTTAGTATCATGGCATTCTAGCCTAGACTTTGATAAATTCTATCATGACAATTCTACCCATTGTTATTCTAGCATAACTCATATCAAGTATCGTCATGCCATTTCTAGCCTAAAACATAGCATTCATGACATATTCTAGCCTAATTCATGGCATTCATGGTATATTCTTAGCCTAATTCAAACATCTAACAATCATAGCATTCAATGGCAAAATGGTAATTCTACATATTCTATGCTATTTCCTAGCATTCATCGAAACAAATAAGTTTTCTATCATAATTCTAGTCATGTGCACTTAAGCATAATTCTAAGCATCTACTCCTAAGCATGCTTCTAAGCATTCGCAAAGAAAGTAAATTCCTAAGCATGAGGGATATCCATCTTGCAAAACAAATAAGGGTTAGACAATTCATAAAACCATAAACATGCTTTTAAGCATCAAAATATATCCTATACATGCTTCTTCTAGGCAAGAAAAATAAAAGAGAGAATATGAGGGAGGAAAGAATTCTGCTCTTAAGACGTACCCGTTTCAGGTTTGGAGCAATGGAATGCCTAAAAAATTATACCCGAAAAGCCTTCTCAAATTCTTGAGCGGGTCTTCATGAGGGAGAAAAAGATGATTGCATTCGACAATTGGTGTGTATTGCAAAGTGGAGGGAGTAGGGCTTATATAGGAGAGCGGTGTAAACAAAAAAGGAAGTTTTCTAAGCAAATTTCCAAAAATAAACCAACAAGGGCTGGACAAGCATCTTCAGATAGTTGGACGGCCATTTGATGGACTCTCGGCCATTGTCCAATAGCCAGGAGGCTGTCTAATGGTTGGCCAGCCAATTTCCTTTTGGTCCCTTCCTTTTTTATCATCCTTCGATATAGTCCCTTCAAACCTTTGCTCCTTCAATTACATATAACTTTTGGAATTTAACTCCGATTTGTGATTCGTAAATTTTAATGAAAACTAGACATCCGTAGCTTCACAATATATGACTCATCACCAAATTCCTCCTAGATTAATTTTTGTGATTTTTCAAAGTCATATGTCCTTTTTTCAGACTCTTACCAACTTCTTTTCGCCCTTCTCTTCTTGACTCTCAAGGGCATTCTGATCATTTTTCTAGCTCGACATTCATCTTTAATTCATTCTCAAGCCTTAAAAATCTAGTGTCTATAATTACCACCAAGCAGTTGGTCAACAGTCGCTCGGTTGTCTGACCGCCGGCCAGCGACCCTTTCTTTCATTTTCGTCTTCATTCACATATAACTTCTTCATTTTTCATCCAATTACCTTCTGGTTTTTCCCTACATGTTTCGCCTATTCTAATGGCTGGTCATCTAGTGCATCTTGGTGAGTCCGATTCGTTATAGAAATCGACGTTGAGGGGTCTTCCAAAAGATCAAGAGGTGTCGATCGCCTACAACGTGGCTTTTCGCATAATCAACTTGGTGCTTGGTCTCTTCATATCTTGTCTTTTTCTATTTTCTTCGAATATATTTATGTTTGCATTTATGTAAAGACTTCAATTTCTTGCTTTAGGATGATCATGAGAACAAGATGTAAGGAGCATTTTCTAGAGCCCACAACTGGTTCTTAGAGATAAAGAATGATATAGTGAGGAGAAGGATTATTGATACCGGCTTCTATGAGTTCATCACTTGTCTTTCACATGCTCAGAGGTACACTGATCGTCGAGCATTAGCTGCTTTATGCGAGAGGTGGATGGATACGACCCACAACTTCCATCTTCCATTCAGTGAGATGACGATCATGCCTTTGGATATTACCGCCTTGACCGATCTTCCATGTGGCGGTGATCTGATTCCTATTAATGCTTGTATTACAGACTTAACTGATCAGTACAGATTGATCCAAGATCTTCTTGAATGTGAGGTGAAAGTCAAGAATAATGTTTCCATTCAATATGCTCCATTACAAGAATATTGGAAACGGAGGTCCAATCTGACTCTTGTTGAGGTGGATCAATATGCTTGTAGCTTCATAGTTTATCTACTAGGTACGACGCTCTTTTCCAATGTGTCGAACCCCACTACTTTGACTTTTCTTCCTACCCTCTAGGATCTTGATCGAGTGAAGTATTTTAACTGGGGTCACGCTGCTCTCGATCAGCTGTATTTTACCTTGGATCAAGCTTGTCGAGGCATTGTCAGGGTTCTTGGATTTGCTGCACTTATTGAGGTAACTTCTTTCTTTTTCACACATTTGTGTTTTATCTTCATGACTCCTATTTTTTATTCTGTATCATCCATGATAGATATGGGCATATGAGTTAGGAGTTCTACCATCTCTTCTTCCTGCTAGTGAGGATTCTTCTTTCCCTCAGATGAAAAGGTGGGCTGCATGTCGTGTAAAGCTCGAGAGATCTCATGAACTAGACTTCTTTCATGATTACATTCACATGTTAACTTGGGACAAGGTAACAAAGAATTTGTAGTCAATATTCCATTTACATCATATTCTAACCATACCTTATTATTTTGCAGATTCATTATGAGTGGTAGGGTCACAAGGAGCACTGGTCTGAAGCTAGGAGAATTGCTACCCCTTTCAACTTATACCACATCCTCATTCCTTTTGTAAACAACATGATGTGGTATCTAGGTGAATGCATGCGAGATTGGTTTGATGGCCCGACATGCCATTTGGTTCTTCCTCCATAACCAATTCTGATGATCGATTAAGTCGACTTGGATATGGAACCAGAGGTATCGACCTACATGACTCAGTTTCACTTAAGCACCATCAAGTTTCCATTGATGATGACTTCTTACATCGACTGGGCTAGAGCCACCTTGTTATGCACTAGGCCTGACTGATATGCTATTGACACTTCTTATCCTCTAGCGGTGTCTAGTCAGTTGGGTAGTTCTTTCGTTCGTCTTGGGAACATATCAAGAGCCTCCTCTTCTAGTACAAGCACTTTGACTTCTTTTTCCACGGCGACTTAGCAACCACTTCCTCCAGCTTCTTCATCTGCCCCGACTGCTCTAGCTGGTCCTATGATTGGTGATCTTCAGGCTTACCCCAGTAATGTCATGTATACTTGCTATGACAATGGGTCGATCCACAACCACATGATCATCGAGGATCCGAACATGCCTGTCCTTTTTGTCCCACAAGACACCACTTTGGTAAGTTCCCTGATTGTTCATTTCTCAAATTCTCTTTCATTTATCACTAATAGGGATGCAATCCGATATAGGTGCCACGATCTTCCATGAAGTGGGTTTTTTGCATGTAGGCTACTTCGCAAGGGTACGTCTTATATACGTCTCATTGATATAAGGTAAAGTGTCTTTCTATAATCCATGTATTTATGATTTCTATCTTGATAGTTCTTCTAACTATATGATTTTTTTGCTTGGTCAAACGGATCATCAAGAAGTCATTCGTTTGCAGCGTGAGGTGGAGCGCTTTCAGGCTCAGGTCGCCGCTTTCTCCTTTGATATTGATAATGATGGCCATGAGTGAGGAGTGCCACCATCTGCTTTCATCAGGATTTTTTGTGTATTTTGCTTCCATGTATAAACTTGTATAATTAAATAAATATTAGAGATTTAATGAAACTTTTTTATTTATGATTCCATACATCTTACGCACTATACTAAATTTACGTCCGAATTCATTTGAATTTGTTTCTATATCATTTAGTTATTCAATTATGATCAACACTACAAAAGTTGGAAGCCACACTCTTGAACCCGTTCATCGGTACGCGTTCCATAAGTCAAAGGGTCGCGTAAATGGGTTGATTAGCCTTAATAGCTGTTGGCTAGCCATCAGACCGTCAGGCGGCTGTCTGATAGTTGGTCAGCTATCCTACAATAACTGACCGATAGTCAGATGGCTAGTTGGCAGTTATCCAACAATTCTGTCTTAATTTGTGCACTATTTAAGTGTTGTTCCTTCTGGCTGCTTCTGTGCACTTTTTCTCTTGTTTCTCGAGGTTTCTTTCTTTACATTACACCTCTTTGTGGCATTCAACATGTCTGAAGCTTCTCTCCAGATCTTCGAGCCCTTCTAAAGCTTTTGAGAGATGAGGATTGGGAATGACTCGAGTTTGTCAGTCTCTATCATCTGAAGTTCCTTCGTCACGTTAAGCTCGACATCCCTCTTCTAAATGACTGTGCAACCTTTTGGGATTCTCACAATCACATCTTCCGCTTCAATGGGTAGGAGCTTTGCCCTCTGTACGAGGAATTCTCAACGATACTCGGTCATCGTTTATCCAGTTCTGAGAGCCTCATTCTGCCCACTATCCAAACACCATCAACATCTGACCTTGCCCACTTTTTTGACTTCTCAATTTCTGCCATGGGAATTCACACTGGGGTGGTAGAGTGACACTATCCTCCATCATGCCTTTGCTTGGGATGATGGACTAGACTTCATCTGGTTGGCTTCGCCTTCTTCAATTTTACCTCCTTGCACAGTTTCTACTGGTCGCACCGGATGGTCTCGGAGATCCACATCTTGTAGCCATCATTCCTCAAATGGGTCCTGGTTTCGCAGTAATTCCCTTGATTTTGGCTGAGACATTAATTAGACTGGATTGTGTTAGGACAGATTCGGGTTAGAAATTCAGTGGAAGTCTTATACTTCAAGTTTTTCTTATGTCTTTTTTTTTTTTTCATTTGCTCTAACTTTTGCCTAAGCCACCCTTTTGGGTTTTTGACTTAACGAGCTTGCCCTAACTTTTGCCTGAGCCGCTCTTTTGAGTTTGTAACTCAATGGGCTCTTTCTTTTTTCTCATGCCCTAATTTTTGCCTAAACTGCCCTCTTCAGGTTTTTAGCTTAGCAGGCTTGCCTTAATTTTTGCCCAAGCTGCCTTTTCCAGGTTTTCAACTTAGCAGGCTTCTTTTCTTATTTTCTCTTTTTTTTTTCTTTCTCATATATGGTTACAAGATAGATTATCTGTCCTTGCACCGCCCGAAGGAGACATTTCCCATTATAGCACTCACTTATTACAAGGAGAAAACTCAAGAGACGTTCTTCTTGGATTGACTGGCTCTGAGTCATTCTTGATACTCAAATTCGTTGGCATTGTCCGTGGTGGAGGTTAGAGCATGTGACCATAGGGACATATATTTCATGCATGCGTCTAGTGGGTTTCACCCACAGTTCATTCTATGATCCTGCTAGATTACACCGATAGTATGGTCAAAAGCAAAGGATTGTGGATTCACTGACTACTTTCTATCCAAAGAGACTATTTGCTTGTTATCTATAGTGTGTGAGAGATTCTTGGGCACATCGCACCATTGAGAGGAACCTATTGAATGATTCTGATTTTGAGATTGAAGACCTTTCAGGCTTCCATTCCTGATCCCCTTCTTCGAGCTGGCAGTGTCATGAGCGATATAGTGAGCCTATTCATAGTCTATCAAAGAGGCAGAGATGACATTGTCAGTTCCTTGGTTGGCTTAGATGTCCGATGTTTCCTTTTTGTTGTTATGAAATATAATGAGACATTTCAAAAGACATATTTGTTCCAGACAATTTTATTTCATTAATAAAAGTATAATCTTTGTTCTTCGAACAATATGTGCATAGTGGTACAACTCCTATCATCAATCAGCCAATTCTGATTTTCTAATTAATTATTTTTCCTCTCACCCTTTTTTCTGTACGTAATATTTCTTTAGCCTGTCCATGTTGATGGGTTCAGTGAACTCGTTCCATTCCATATTCGATAAAATGACGGCTCCACCGAACATGACCTTTGTCATAATAAATGGACCCTCACAGTTGGGTTTAAACTTCCCTCTTGGATCAAACACAATTGGTCTCACTTGTTTGAGGACCAACTCTCCTCTTTAGCCTGTCCATGTTGATGGGTTCAGTGAACTCGTTCCATTCCATATTCGGTAAAATGACGGCTCCACTGAACATGACCTATGTCATAATAAATGGACCCTCACAGTTGGGTTTAAACTTCCTTCTTGGATCAAACACAATTGGTCTCACTTGTTTGAGGACCAACTCTCCTTCTTTGAACTTCCATGCCTTTATTATTTTGTTAAAAGTTCAAGCAACCCATTACTGGTATAGCTGCATGTGATACCTGGCCTTCATTCTTTTCTCATCAATCAAGGCCAACTGTTCATATCTATTATGAATCTACTCCTCTTTAGGAACTTTTGCTTCAATCAGAACTCTTGTTGATTTCATTTCTATCTCAATTGGTAGAAATGCTTTTGAACCATATACTAACGAGAATGGCGTCATGGTAATTTTGATAATAATAATACACATTGATTCATTGAAGTATTACTAATATGTTTATTTATATTCAAGAATAAGATCAATGAAATAATTGCAAAATCAAGAAGAGGCTCATTAAAGTGAAGTGTTGAAGCTAAGGAGAAGACCATATTTTAAAGGCACCAAAGTTTAAGAACAAGGTTTGACTCAAGGAATGTGTCACATGAGCAATGTTCAATCAATTGATCATATATTTCTCTAATGATGTGATTCTTGAACCTTTAGAAAGCTTACTCATTTAGTAACATTTTATATGTTCTAAAGAAATTCAAATTTCAAGTGAAAGGTTGTCCAAATCATCATCCAAGTTAAAGGACAAACAGAATCAGTTGACATGAACACCGAATGCTCTTTTGGACATATCTTGAGCTAGAGATATCCAAATCACTTGATTCTTAAGGTGTTGGAAAGATGATTTAATGGTGCACATTTCATAATTTTTTAAGAAATCCAAATTTCAAATGGAAGGTCGACATAATCATCAAGCAATTTGGTGGACTGACACAAGGAAGAAAAATCAATTAAGATGAACACCAAATGGTCTTTTGTCCATATCTTAAGATAGAGATATCAAAATGACTTGATTCTTAATGTTTTGGGAAGGTTATTCAAATACACAGATCTTTTATGTATTTAAAAAAAATTAAAATTTCAAATGGAAGGTAGATATAATCATCATTCAAGTCGGTGGACTGATACAAGGAAGAAAAATCAATTGACAAGAGCACCGAATGGTCTTTTGTCCAT
The DNA here is from genome assembly GCA_013180625.2 of Boswellia sacra. Lineage (NCBI taxonomy): Eukaryota > Viridiplantae > Streptophyta > Magnoliopsida > Sapindales > Burseraceae > Boswellia > Boswellia sacra. The sequence goes on along the minus strand of SNVD02004419.1, from coordinate 138,555 downwards.
CTCTTGAGATAGAGATATCCAAATGACTTGATTCTTAATGCATTCGAAAGCTTATTCAAATATGCAGATCTTTTATGTTTTACAGATTTCCAAATTTCAAACGACACATTGACAAAAATGGCCGACAAGATTACGATTTTTATGGTGGGCAGAAAATTTAGAGTTGGTGTCTTCACTTGATTAAGTTCATCTCATTTGCCTCTAAAAGAAGCCCTTATCCCATGCATTCAACAAGAATCCATCAAGCAACAAATAAGAGAAATATCATGTTTAGAGAGCTTTTATACTCTTTATCTACTCCTTGAAGAGAGTTGTACTTTTATTATAAACAATTTTCTTTGTTCTTGTATTGTGGTGAGAGTGAGATCATTCTTGTAAAGAATAATAGTTATCCTTGAGAGAACTCTTGGTGTAGTGTTATCAAGAGTTAAACAATTGAGAGAACTCTTGGTGTGGTGTTATCAAGGGTTGAAGAAAGAAGTCTTTGTGAGGTTTTCATCAAGCAAGTTGTAAGGCATTCTACAACTTAGTGGAAAGCCTAGCTTGTGGAGGAGCTAGGGGCAAGGTTTGCCGAACCACGTAAATTGAGTTTGCACTCTCTCTATCCTTATCCTCCTTATATTAATGGCACTTGTGATTGTTCATTATTGTTATTCTTTTGATTGCAACTTAGACAACTTCTAATTTCATCTTTATCATCTTTATTCTCGAGGAAAGAGTGAACTAATTTTTATCTTTCAAGAAAAGTTTTATAAATCTATTTTCATAAATAAAAGCCCAATTCACACCAACCCCACCCCACCCCCACCCCCTCTCCCCTCTTGGGTTGCCATACCTAGGTCAACAAGTGGTATCAGAGCAAGGTTGCTTATTTTTTTTAAATCTTAACGGATTTTGAGCCATGGCAACTTTTAATCCAACTTCATATGTTGAGGGACTTTCTATCTCTACACCTCCATTTTTTAATGGAAGTGATTACTCTTAATGGAAAACTAGAATGAGTATTTTTTTGTAATCTTTTGATTATGACTTGTGGTCTATTATTTCGGAAGAACCTTTTGTTCCTAGCAAAATTGAAAATGGAGAAAGCATGCTTAAAGAACCTAAAGAGTTTAGTGAAGATGATAAAAAGAAATTGAGTTTGAATGCTAAAGCTATAAATATGTTATATTGTGCCCTAAATAGAAGTGAGTTAAATAGAATATCTACTTGTTCTACAGCACAAGAAATATGGCACACACTTGAAGCAACTCATGAAGGAACTAGTCAAGTTAAAAAATCTAAAATTAGTATGCTAGTTCATAGTTATGAGCTTTTTAAGATGAAATCGGATGAATCAATTTCTGAAATGTTTACTAGATTTACGGATATTATTAATGGTTTGAAATCTCTTGGTAAATCTTATTCTAATGTTGAAATGGTGAGAAAGATTCTTAGGTGTCTACCAAAATCTTGGGAACCAAAGGTGACGACAATTCAAGAAGCGAAGGACCTCACCAAACTACCATTAGGAGAACTTATAGGTTCTCTCATGACTCATGAAATCACTTTGAAGGATAATGAAAAAGATTTCAAGAAAAAGAAAAATATAGCTTTCAAGTCTTCAACAAAAGAAGAAGATGACTTCGATGATAAAGATCTTGAATTCATTACAAGAAAGCTAAAAAGGATGATTAGAAGAAACCAAGGATTCAAGAAGAATTCTGGAAGGGAATACAAAGGGCAAAGCTCAAAGCAAGATAAGAAAAAGGTCAGATCATTTGCTATGAGTGCAAGAAACCAGGACATGTAAAAATGGATTGTCCATACTTCAAGAATCAAGACAAGAAATCCAAAGCAATGAAATCCACAAATTGGGATGATAGTGAGGCTAGCTCCACCGAAGACGAAGATTGTGAAATGGCAAACATGTGCTTCATGGCTTTAAAATAAGATGAGGTAAGTATTCTAAACTATGATCCTAAGCTTTCATATGATGAATTACTTGTAGCATTCCAAAATTTACATGTACATGTTGATAAACAAAATTCAAAAATCAATGCTTTCAAAAAGAAGTCAAAAATCATGTTAACACAATTAGAAGAATTGGTGGAAACAAATGAAAATGAAATTTTAAAGCAAAAAGGTTTTGAAAGTTTGGAAAATCAAATATATCTATTAAAAACTGAAAATGAGATTTTAAAACAAAAGGATTTTGATAAATTGGAGAAAGAAAATGTTATTTTGAAAAAGGAAAATAATGACTTAATAAATATTGTTGATAGTTTTACAAAAAGCACAAAAAATTTGAACTCTATGTTACAAAACCAAAGGTGTGTTTTTTATAAAAGAGGCTTAGGATATAAAACTCATAAAAATCAAAAGTATTTTAAAAACTATTTTGCTCATGCATCTTCTAGGAATGTACTTATTGTGGAAGAAAACGACACAAAGTGCATTCTTGCTATATTGAGAGAAATCCTAATTCGAAACAAACATGGGTTCCAAAAAGTACCATAACTAAGCCCCAAGGACCCAAAAAGATTTCGGTACCAAAAAGCCACTCTTTGAATGTTGATTGCAGAAACAAAGGAGTGGCAAACACAAGTGGTACTTAGATAGTGGATGCTCAAGGCATATGACCGGAGATGCCTGCAAGTTCTCAAGATTAATCATGAAGAAAGGAGGATATGTGACTTTCGGTGATAATGCCAAAGGAAGGGTAATCGAACATGGTGATATTGGTAACCCTTCTTCACCTATTATTGAAAATGTTTTGCTTGTTAATAGTTTGAAACATGATTTGATTAGCATTAGTCAATTGTGTGATAAGGGATATTTTGTTGCTTTTGAGCCTAATAGATGTGTGGTTAAGGATGTTAGTAACAATAAGACATTATTCATTGGTAATAGATGTGGTAATATTTATACAATTGATGTTGATGTTAATGATTATATAGAAAAGTGTTTAATTATTAATCATGATGCTTGGTTATGGCATAGAAGATTAGGTCATGCTAGCATGGACACAATTTCAAAAATTTCTAAAAATGATTTAGTTGATGGTCTTCCAAGAATAAAATTTGAAAAGGATAAGATTTGTAATGCTTGTCAATTTGGAAAACAAGTGAGAACTTCTTTTAAATGAAAGAAATTTATTTCAACAAATAAACCTCTACAATTACTTCATTTGGATTTATTTGGACCATCAAGAACTCAAAGCTTTGGTGGAAAGTATTATGTTTTTGTTATTGTAGATGATTATTCAAGATTCACTTGGGTGTTATTCTTGAAAACTAAAAATGAGGCCACACAGGCTTTTTCAAAATTTGTAAAAAGAGTCCAAAATCAAAAAGGGTATTCTATTTTGTCCATTAGGAGTGATAATGGTGGTGAAGTAGACGATGTTGCTTTTGAAAATCTTTGTGAAGAAAATGGTTTTGAACATAATTTTTCCTCACCTAGAACTCCACAACAAAATGGTGTTGTTGAGAGGAAAAATAGGACTATCCAAGAAATGGCTAGGACCATATTACTTGAAAATAATTTGCCAAAATATTTTTGGGTCGAAGCCGTTAATACCGCATACTTTATAATCAATAGAGTCCATATTAGAGCTTTAATACAGAAAACTCCTTATGAACTTTAGAAAGGAAGAAAACCCAACATTGGATTTTTTAAAGTTTTTGGATGTAAATGTTTAATTTTAAACACCAAGGATAACGTTGGAAAATTTGATGCAAAAGCCGATGTTAGAATTTTTATTGGCTACTCCAACCATAGTAAAGCATATAGAGTTTTTAACAAAAAGACTCTTGCTATTAAAGAATCTATGCAGGTTGAATTTGATGAAACTAATGTGATTTCTTCAAAGAATTTAGATGATGTTGAGGTAGAAAGGCAAGTCAGGGAATTAAGACTTGATGAAAAGAGCCAAGATGAATTACAACTTCAATAAGAAAAGCTTGAGGAAGTAAATGATTCTTCCCAATAATTACCCAAGGAATGGCGGTACGCAAAAGCTCACCCTAAAGATCTCATTATTGACAAACCATCACAAGGTATGAGAACTAGATCTTATTTTAGGAACTTTTGTAATCATTTTGCATTTGTCTCTCAATTTGAACCAAAATCTTTTAAAGAAGCCGAAAATGACGAAAGTTGGATTTCGGCTATGCAAGAAGAATTGATTATGAGGAAACCATTATTAGAAACAAAGCTAGACTTGTTGCTCAAGGATACAATCAAGAAAAAGGTATTGATTATGAGGAAACCTTGGCACCGGTTGCTAGATTAGAATCCATTAGAATGTTGTGTGCATTTGCATGTTATAAAAAATTTACATTATATCAAATGGATGTCAAAAGTACATTTTTAAATGGTTACGTTATGGAGAAAGTATATATAGAGCAACCTCTTGGTTTTCAAAATCATGTTTTTCCAAACCATGTTTTCAAACTCAAAAAGGCACTTTATGGCTTGAAACAAGCACCAAGAGCATGGTATAATAGATTAAGCAAATTTCTCATTGATAATGGTTTTGAAATGAAAAAAGTTGATACTACTCTTTTTGTTAAAACCAAAAATGATGATTTATTAATTGTTCAAATCTATGTTGATGATATTATATTCGGTGCTACTAATGTTTCTATGTGTGAGGAATTTTCCAAGTGCATGCAACAAGAATTTGAAATGAGCTTAATGGGAGAATTAAATTTCTTCCTTGGACTTCAAATCAAACAATCAATAGATGGGATCTTCATAAATCAAGCCAAATACACAAGAGATCTTCTCAAGAGGTTTGGCATGGATAATTCAAGAATATATAACACACCTATGGGTACATTAACCAAGCTTGACAAAGATGAGAAAGGAAAAGATGTTGAGGTAACAAAATATCGAGGTATGATTGGCTCTCGCTTGTATTTAACTGCTAGTAGACCCGATATTATGTTTAGTGTGTGTATGTGTGCTAGATTTCAATCTTGTCCAAATGAATCTCACCTTAAGGCTGTCAATAGGACATTTAGATATCTTCTTCGAACCATAAATCTAGGTCTTTGGTATCCTAAGTGTGATACTTTTGATCTAATTAGTTATTATGATGCGGACTTTGCCAGAAGTCTTCTTGATAGAAAGAGCATTAGTGGCTCGTGCCATTTTGTAGGACATGCATTAGTCTCATGGTTTAGTAGGAAATAAAATTTTGTTACCTTATCAACCGCACAAGCTCTTTGGATGAAACAAATTTTAAAAGATTATGGTGTGGTATTTGATCATATTCCCATCGAATGTGACAATAAAAGTGCCATCAACATTTCAAAAAATCCTATACAACACTCTAGGACTAAGCATATAGAGATTAGACATCATTTTATTAGAGATCATGTGCAAAAAGGTAATATTTCTTTAGAATTTGTTCCTACCGATAAACAATTAGCCGATATTTTTACTAAACCCCTTAGTGAAGATAGATTTTGCATAATTAGAAGAGAATTAGGCATGTTGGATATGTCTTAATTTTGCTTTTATATGATAATCTTTGAATGGTAGCATATGTTAAGGGGTATAATATATTTAGGAGAAGTAGTGAATTTGATTACATCTTTTTGATAATAACAAGAGATGGAGAAATTGTTGGATTGCTTATATTTATAATAATACAATTGGTTGAATTGCTTATATTTATAACAATTGCTATCTTTTTTATCATTCTTTATCTTAAATTTTTTTTATTTTTTTTCATTCTTGATTTTAGATATTATTTTAAAGCAATCAATGGTTTGTCATCAAAAAGAGGGAAATTGTTAGCCCTAAGGCTACATGGTAATTTTGATGATAACAATACACATTGATTAATTGAAGTATTACTAATATGTTTATTTATGTGCAAGAGTAAGATCAATAAAATACTTGTAAAATCAAGAAGAGGCTCATTAAAATGAAGTGTTGAAGCTAAGGAGAAGACTACATGTTAAAGCTGCCAAAGTTTAAGAACAAGGTTTGACTAAAGGAATGTGTCACATGAGCAATGTTCAATCAATTGATCATATATTTCTCTATATATGTCTAAATGACGTGATTCTTAAGCCTTAAGAATGCTTACTCAACTAATAACATTTTATATGTTTTAAAGAAATTCAAATTTCAAGTCAATGGTTGTCCAAATCATCATCCAAGTTAAAGGACAAATAGAATCAGCTGACATGAGCACCAAATGCTCTTTCAGACATATCTTGAGCTAGAGATATCCAAATCACTTGATTCTTGAGGTGTTGGAAAGACCATTTAATGGATCATGTTTCATGTTGTTTGAATAAATTCAAATTTCAAATGGAAGACTGACATAATCATCAAGCAATGCGGTGGACTGACACAAGGAAAAAAAATCAATTAAGATGAGCACCAAATGGCCTTTTGTCAATATCTTGAGATAGAGATATCAAAATGACTTGATCTTTAATGTCTTGGAAAGCTTATTCAAATATGCAGATATTTTACGATTGAAGAAATTCAAATTTAAAATAGAAGGTTGACATAATCATCATTCAAGTTGGTGGACTGACACAAGGAAGAAAAATCAATTGACATTAGCACCGAATGGTCTTTTGTCCATATCCTCAGATAGAGATATCCAAACAACTTGATTTTAATGAGTTGGAAAGCTTATTCAAATATTCAAATCTTTTATGTTTTACATATTTTCAAATTTCAAACGAAACATTGACAAAAATGGCCGACAAGACTACGGTTTTTATGGTGGGTAGAAAATTTGGAGTTGGTGTCTTCACTTGATTAAGTTCATCTCATTTGCCTATAAAAGGAGCCCTTCTCATATGCATTCAACAAGAATCCATCAAGCAACAAATAAGAGAAATATTAAATTTAGAGACCTTTTATATTCTTTATCTACTCCTTGAAGAGAGCTTTACTTTTATTATAAATAATTTTCTTTATTCTTATATTGTGGTGAGAGTGAGATCATTCTTGTAAATGATAATGTTATCCTTGAGAGAACTCTTGGTGTGGTGTTATCAAGAGTTAAACAATTGAAAGAACTCTTGGTGTGGTGTTATCAAGGGTTGAAGGAAGAAGTCTTGGTGAGGTTGGCCATCAAGGAAGTTGTAAGGAATTCTACAACTTAGTGGAAACCTAGCTTGTGGAGGAGCTAGAAGCCCGTGGACGTAGACAAGGTTTGTCGAACCACGTAAATTGAGTTTGCACTCTCTCTATCCCTATTCTCTTTATATTAATTGCACTTGTGATTTTTCATTATTGTTATTCTCTTAATTGCAACTTAGATAACTTCTAATTTCATCTTCATCATCTTTATTCTCAAAGAAAGAGTGAACTAATTTTTATCTTTCAAGAAAAGTTTTATAAATCTATTTTTATAAATAAGAGCCCAATTCACCCCACCCCCCCTCTCGGGTTGCCATACCTAAGTCAATGGACTTATGGTGTTCAATTCCATACTTCTCAAGCAAAGCCCTAGTCTCGGCCGAAAAATGAGGCCCATTATCAGTCACGACATGGTGTGGTACCCCAAATCTGCATATGATGTTTTCCTTAATGAACCTCTCCATTACTTCACCCCTAACTTAGTATAAGACTCAGTTTCTATCCATTTGGTGAAGTAATCGATTGCCGCCACCACCTATTGATGCCTATTAAAGGTCGCACAACCCTTCCCGCTAACCATACACCCTCACAGCTTTGACCCCCAAGGGCGCGTCCTCCACTCGAACCCGAGACCTCCTCAAATGTACCCGCGGTTCATCATGAGTACCATTCGAGCTGGTAGCTCGAATGGTACTTGGTTTGAACTTCGAGCATGGTTCAAACTACTCATGATGAACAGCGGGTACCTTTAGGGAGGTCTCGGGTTTGAGTAGGGGATACGCCCTTCGGGGACAAAGCCGTGAGGGTGTCTGGTTAGCGGGAAAGGCTGTGCGGCCCTGTGTGCCAAGCCTGATTCTCATCCACTTCTACTTCTGTTACATAAGGCTCTATGTAACAAGGACCCTATGCTTGTGATATCACAATTGGTCTCACCAATAATTCCTGTGTGCTTACCCATAATGATACCAATGAAACCAATGCATCAGTCATTTGATTCTCACTTCTAGGAATATGGGTGAAGGTGCACTACTTAAACCTTCCAATCAACCTTTCGATATGTTCAAGGTAGGGCTTTAATTTACTATCTCGTAAATCCCAATTTTTGTTGGCTTGAGAGATGACTAGCTTGGAATCTCCTAACACTTCTACTTCAGCAATACCCATGGTAATCACAATTTCTAAACCAAAGGCGCAGGCTTCATACTCAGCCATATTGTTGGTGACTCTGAACTCCAACTTTTTGGCGAATAGGATGACTTCTTTAGTTGGTGACACTAGAATAACTTCTATTCCAGCACTGTTACGATTAATAGCTCCATCAAAGAACATTCTCCATCCTGCTATCGAGATTAACCCTAGATGTTCATCTGGGAATTCTGATTCCCATGGTTCATTATCGTTAACCGGATTCATGGCCAAGAATTTTACCATTATTCTTCCTTTCACCACCTTCTTGGTAACATATTTAATGTTGAATTTTGATAACTGTACTAACCATCTTGATAGCTTCCCTACCAATGCTGGTGCCTCATAAAGATACTTCATCAGGTCCTCCTTCGAGATAGCCTTAATTTTGTAAGATTGAAAATAGTGCCTCAGTTTCTTTGAGAGCCACACCATGGCTAAATAGGTTTCCTTCATGTAGCTATACCTCGTTTCATATGGTAGCAGCTTCTTCCTAAGATAATAGATGGTGTGCTCTACACCTTTCTCATCTTCTTTTGCCAACATGGCATTGATGGCCTCCTCCTCAAGAGGTAAGTATAGAATTAAATTCTTCTTAGGTTTTGGTGGCCTTAAAACCGGTGGGTTATGCAAGTACTTCTTAATTCTTTTGAATGCTTCTTGGCACTAATCATTTCATTCTACTGGCTAATTCTTCCTCAAAAGCCTAATATCGGTGCATAAATAGTTGTTAGTTTAGCAATGTATCGACTGATATATGGATCTTCCCCAAAAACCCTCGAACTTTTTTCTCGGTCTTAGGTGAAGGCATCTTTGTAATGGCCTTCACCTTGTCTGGATCGACTTCTATCCCTTTCTTGCCAACTACAAACCCCAGTAGCTTCCCTAAGGTAACTCCGAAGACACATTTTTTCATATTTAATCGCAGCTTGTATTTCTTCACCATTTCTAGGAACCTGTCTAAGGCTTTAAAGTGACCCTCATGTGTCCCAAACTTCACCATCATGTCATCTACATATAATTTTGTCTCCTTATGCGTCATATCGTGAAATAGTATTGTCGCCATTCGTTGGTAAGTGGCCCTTGCATTCTTCAAATCAAAGGACATCACCTTGTAGCAATGATTTTCCTATTCTGTAATGAAGGCTATCTTCATCTTGTCCTCATTGGCCATCATTATCTGATTGTACCAGAAAACCCATCTACAAAAGAGAATACCACACTAGCAGCAACGCTATCTACCAACACATCGATATGAGGCAAAGGAAAATCATCCTTTGGTGAGATTTCTGGATACTAGCACAATGTTGGCTAACTATTATGGATACTTCACCACTTCTAGAAACTTGGCTTCAATTTGTTTAGAGATTTCCTCTTTATTTTTCTGAGATCACTCTGTCTTGATTCTTCTTAACTTCTGCTTAATCGGTTTCACATGTGATAAGTCAGAATTGTATGCTTAACTATGCTTCTGTCGATCCCGGGCAGTCGTCATAGGACCAAGCAAAGACTTCTTCACGTTTCTTTAATAATTTTTCAAATCTCTCTCTCTTCAATAGTTGTATCAAGTGCCATGCATATGTTCTTAGGTTTTTCATTTGTACCAAGATTAATGTCATGAGTTTGAATGGTACGTATTTCAAATATGCTAGTGAAATGCAAATTATGATGCACAACATCATTAGGAAAGACATCAAACAAGTAAGCAAAATTATTTTTCATTGCATTAAATTTCGAAACATAAATAATGCCCTCTTCTTTAAAGAGGTTAGGTACAAATATGAAGATACACTTTTAATTCATTCCTCGATGAAAGCAGCTAGGTCTAAGGACGGGTCCATTGGCAGTGTTGGTTCTTGAGGCTTCTCCTCTTTGATGGTCATCTTCTTCATTTCTCCTATTAAAGTCATTCCCTCTGGAGACTCCTGCCTGAAGGATATCTTTGAAGATCTCAAATCCAGTTTTCAACATTCCTTTGAAAACCCATGGTTCAGTAGCTCCTACATACTTCGTATCTTGGGCTTTGATAAATTTGATGAATTTGCCTTTCCTGGGCTTATCATCTTCTTCTCCCCTTTCAGATTCATAGCCCAACCCTCTTCTAGATGTCTGACCTTTAAAGTATGGAGAAGATGGTAGGCCGTGTCCATCTTTCCTAAGTCTAGTTGCTGGCATGTACTCCTATTTCTTCATTATTCTAGCAATGATTGGGCTAACTTTGTCAATCATGGCTACTTGAAAGCCACCATGTAAGGTATTTCTCCAATCTTCACACTCAAAGCAGTTGGTACAATTGTTGAGGCCACATGAATGGTTACGATCTCTCCATCCATGTTGAATCAGATTTTCTAATGTAAGGTGGAAGGAACTCTACCAAGCGGATGGAACCATGCCCGTCCCAATAAAGTAGCGAATGTGATTGGAATGTCCAGGACTGTGAATTCTATCATCACTTCAATCGGCCCAATTGTCACTAAAGCTTTGAAGATCCTAATATCACTCCTCTTTGAGTCATCATAAGCCCTGATCACCATCTCACAAGGCTCAAGCGCATCTTCACTGACCTCGTATTTATGCAATATCTTCATAGGCACAATATTGATAGTGGACCTATAATCCACCATGATACAAGGAGATATCTTCCCCCTTATCTCTGCACTGATGAACAATGGCTTATGATGGCTTCTCCCGTCGAATGGTGGATCTTCATCTATGAAGGTGATTTCCCCCTTTCTCTTACCCCTTTGGGTGTTCGTCCAGTCAAGGCAGTTAGCATTTCATTAGTAATAGTAGCCATTGATATCTCTACATCCGTCAAAACCTTTGCCATGGCTTCTCTATGTTTTTGGGACGATATAAATAAATCCCAAATGCTAGCATTTGCTTGAGTCTTCTTCAACTGTTTTATCACTTGATCTTCTTGCCCCTTGGTTTCTACTTCTTTAGCAACTTCTTTGCCCTTTTTAACTGTCTTCTCAGTTGGTTTCTCCTTTTCCTTCTCATGGTAAAATCTACCACTCCTTGGACATTTTCTCTCTCACCCTTGAGTATTTCTCCCTCAATTCTCTCTTCCTCTTCGCCATCACTACTAAAGTTAGCCCAAAAGTTTGGAAGGGTCTTGACTTGAGGGATGTCATCCCAAATTTTCATGACTCTCACATCCTTACACCTTCTAGGTAAGCTCTCTCTCCTCACAATATTCTCAACTCGCTTCCCTTTCCTAACTTCACTACCCTTCTTCTAGCACTTTTTCTAGCCATCCATTTATTGGAAAACGAGCTTGATGGCGTAGGCTTATCTTTGATGGGTCTTACTTCAAATTCTTCTTCTCCTTCTTCTTGGGACTCTTCCTCTACTTGGTCACTCAAATTCACAAGTTCAGGTTCTAAGCTTCACTTGACCACTTTCACTGTAATGTTGGCCCATCAACCTTTCCTGGTGTGAATTTTGGTTGCCAAAGGAACGAGCTCACCTTCCACCCTCTCAATGATATTGTTAGGCTCTTCTTCTTTAGGCTTTCCAGCCTTGGACTTCTTTGTCGAGGTTGTCTTTCTAGTGGTTTGTTCTAGCTTGGACTTTTCCCTTCTCTTGGCTCTCTCAGCTTGCTTGATCTACACTTGTCGAAGGAATTCATGACTTGCTCTTTAGTCAAGCCCAATCCAATCATGTTGGTTGATAGAGGAGGCACCCTATTGTAGTTAGGCAATGGGTTGCTCTTTATGTTAGGCTCATATGTCTCTGGGTCAGGAATTTGGCCCTTATCAATGAAATCTTACATCTCCTAATGGAGGCGAGTGCAATCGTCAGTCTGGTGGCCAGTCACTTGATGAAATTCACATTTCTCATGGTGCCTCCAATTCCTTGGTAGTGGGTTTTGAAGCGCTCTTGGCGGCAATAGTTGCAAGATCCCTTCGACTCTCAATCTTTCAAAGATTTTGGAAAGTGGCCTTCCCAAACTACTAAATCTTATTTGTGGAGTAACTGCTTTCACTTCTACATACTTCATGCTAGGCTCAGAAGGTTAGTGGTACAGCCCTTGACTTCTTCGAGGGTAGCCATGAGTGCTTCTTTTCTGTCTATAATCCAATTCTTCTATTTGGATGCCTGAGTCACACAAATCTTCAAATGTTTTGATAGGCAAACCCGCCAGTCTATCACTGATAAAAGTGTGGGCTCAATTGATCACCATCCAGACCTGGTCCTTCTTTATGGGACTGGATGTCATTTTGGCTACCTTAGCCCTCCAACGAACTAGGTACTCCAAAAAAGTTTCGTTGGGCTTTTATCTTGTCGTCTCCAACTCCCTCAACGTTACCCCCCGTTGGGTATTATTGCTATACTATTGCACGAATTGTTGAGAAAGTTCTCCTAACTTTCTCGAACTCTCTTTGGGAGGTCATGATACCGTGCTACCACATCATCTTCTAAGGATAGCATAAGTATTTTAGTATACACTCCTTCATCAAAGGAGCAATGGCCATGATAGCTTCATACTGCCTTAAATGTGTTTTGGGATTCCCCTCTCCATTGAACTTAGCCAAGCATGGTAGACGAAACTTTGCAGGCAATTCTTGGTCTTCTATAAGCAAGATGTCGCCCAGGTCCTCGACCCCTTTCAGCCTATTCTTCTTCAAAAGGGATTGGACCTTTTCCATTTTCTGGGCCAATTGCTTGACCGATTCAGGTTCTTCATGATTGATCAGGCTCTTCCCCCTATTTTTGCCTTGGCTGATTTCATCATCACCATCACCATTACCCTTGGGTGGCAACTGATTCATATGGTTAGGCCCATTCCGTAAAGCTTCAATAAGTTGGGCCACTTGCTGTTGAAGCATGATGATGTCAGCCCTCACTTGAACCATTTCAGCATTGTTGTTATCTGATGAAGCCATCTCGCTAATTGTTTCTTCTTGCCTTGTTAAACTACCACCTCGTCTAGCCTTAGCTATGAAGGTTGCAAAACAAAGGTGTTAATACCATGCATGCATGCATGTATGCATGATATGATGCATGCTCATATAAGAGCATAGACACGCTTTCAGCCTTCCAACGTTATTTCTACCACACACGTGAGGTTAAGTCTCTTTTCCTAGGACTTTAGCCTTCATTCCTGAGACATCATTATGGGATATGGGAATGTGAGATTCTCTCTCCTAATTCTAACATTCGTGGTGATGTTGGATCTTTCACGATTATCATAACATGGTTTCCAAAACGTCATGACAACCTTAACTTATGGCACATGTTTCCCTTTTGTTCTTTTATGGGTGACTTGACATATGGCATTTGTTCATGATTTTATGAGGTTTCGAGTTGAGGATATTCTAATCATGGAAAATTTACATCCATAGACGTGCATTTCAACATGGGTTTTGGATATTCATCCTATTGAAAATTTCTAAAGTCATCTATATGGGCTTTAGTCCTAATGGTCTAATGATCTTGGCTCCTTTGAGCAAGAGATGCCCCCTTGGGCTGGTCTCTTTTTATACCAATTCAATGGTACGTGATCAAAGGTGGTGACACGAACATGAGTCATCTAGGGATCGAATGAAGCCAAAGACTTCTTATGCCAATACCACATGACTAGTTTTAAGCAATTCGTGCTCATTATGTGAAAAAGTGTAGTGATGCAAGGACTCATTATATCAACACGAGGTATTAGGATTTGGTATTCCTATCATAATCAACTTCTCTTACCCTAGTGGAGTAGCCACTGTGAACAGGGCTTTCATCTCACCAAAGCATTTGCGACTATGACACTGTGTCAAAGCCTCTTTTGAGGCTCAAGGGAACACAAACAAGCCATGGGTACTTTTGGAGAAAGGAGACACCATCCAATTATTCAATTGGGAATGAATGGAGGCAATCTGATATCTCGGTTTGGGACCTAAACTACCCTCATCCCTTAAGCGATGGGTTCAGGAAGTTAGGTACGAGTCTTTTGACTTTCCTAGAAGTGATCTGGCCTCCACATGGGAAATATCAAATAAGAATATCTCATATTGTTACCTAGTCTGCTTAGATGGTTCATTTTATGCACACATTCTCATTTTTATCTTCATTAAACATGTTGAGTGATTGTTCAATCAAAACAATTGTATATTCATACAAAGAAAGAGGGAGGAGAATAGATTAAATTTTTGTCATGCATGGGGGAAGGGGAGAGGATTACAACATTGCTATTTATCAATAATATAATATTTCATGGATTCACATGCATTCGAAACTTAATAGATGACGAATTCCTCACCACCATATGTGAGTCTATTCAATATCTATCAAACTTCTTACATAGTAATAGCTAAGGCATACATTCTTAGTGATAGTCCCTCACCATCAATGTGAGTCCACCATCAATTCATGGCATCATACAATTACACTTCTAAATATGCAAGCATTCATACATTCATAAATTATAAATCAAACAAAGCCATAACCTAGTGTCATGGCATTCTAGCATAATTCTATCATGGTATTCTACCTATTGCTATTCTAGCATAATTCATATCAATTTATTACGAATCATGGCATTTCTAGCCTAACCATGATTATCATGGCATATTCTAACCTAATTCAAACAATTGAAATCAATCATAGCTATTCTAGCTCAAACAAGACATTAAGGGGCAAAATGGTAATTCTACCTACTCTATGCTAATTCTTAACATACATCAAAGCAAATATAAGTTCTCCTTAGCATGATTCTAATCATGTTTTAAGCATGATTCTAAGCATTTGCTCCTAAACATATTTCTAAACAGTATTGAAGAAACCTAAGCATGATTCTAAAAAAGGAAAGTTTTCGGACATACCTTGACTTATTCATCTTGCAAAACAAATAGGATTAGAACAATTCATAATAACCCTAAACATGCTTTTAAGCATAAAATAAAACCCTAAACATGCTTTTTCTAAGCAAGAAAAATAAAAGAGAGAATAGGAGGGAGGAGAGAACTCTGCTTTCAAGACATACCCTTTCCAGGTTTAGAGCAATGGAACGCCTAAAAAATTTATACTGGAAAAGATTTCTCAAATTCTTGAGCGTGTCTTCAAGTGGGAGAAAGAGATGATTGTATTCGACAATCGGTGTGAATTACAAAGTGGAGAGAGTAGGGTTTATATAAGAGAGGGGTGCAAACGAAAAAGGAAATTTTCTAAGCAAATTTTTTAAAATAAACCTACAAGGGCCAAGCGGCCATCTGATGAACACCCCGCCATTGGCCAATAGTCGATCAACTGTCAGATGGTCGGGCATCTTTCTTGGATAGCTGGGTGGTTGTCTGATGGTCGACCGGCCAATTTCCTTTCAGCCCTTCCTTTTTTATCATCCTTCGATGTAGTCCCTTCAAACCTTTACTCCTTCGATCGCACATAACTTTTGGAATTCAATTCCCATTTGTGATCCATAAATTTCTATGAAAACTAGACATTTGTAGCTTTGCAATTGGTATATGACTGCTCACAAAATTCCTTCTGGATTAATTTCTATGATTTTCCAAAGTCATGTGTCGATTTTCTAGACTCTTTACCAACTTCTTTTCACCCTTCTCTTCTTGACTCTCAAGGGAATTTTGGTCATTTTTTTGCTCGACATTAATCTTCACTGCATTCTCAAGCCTTAAAAATCCAGTGTTTACACCAGCTGACGGTTGTAGGATAGGCAAACAACTGCCCTACCGTTAACGAGCGGTCTACCTATAACCAGCCGACTATCCCACTATCGACCAGCGGTCCTAATACAGTCGGCCTGAGGTCTTCAAACAGTCGACCGGCTGTTCTCCATGTAATTTTAGAAAATTTTGTTATCAACCTTTCTTTTTTATTTTCTGCTACCTTTTTCAATTCCAGCCCTTAACTATATAAACCCCCCTCCTCCTCACCTTTCAACAGACATCAAAATCATCTCTCTTCTGCCTCTTGAAGACACACTTTAGAATTCAAGGAGTCTTTTCTAGTTCAATATTTTTTAGGCGTTCTATTACTCTAGGCTCGAAAAGGATACATCTTAAGAGTAGTCCTCTATTCTCGCTCATCTTTTTTTCTCTACTTTTCTTACTTAAAACTAAGCTTGTTTAGGTTTATTTATGCTTAGATTAAACATGTTTTATCTTTATGCTTAGAAGCATGTTTAGGATTCTATGAATTGTTTAATCATTATTTGTTTTGCAAGATGAAAATGCGTGTCAAGGTAAGTCATCTTTCCCTCCTTTATTAGAAACATGTTTAGGAGTTTATTTTCTTTGCGAATGTTTACTATCATGCTTAAGAGCACATGTTTAGAATCATGCTATGAACACTTATGATTTTTTATGCATGCTAGGAAATGGCATAGAATAGGCAAGAGTTGCTTTGATTGATTGAAATGCCATATTGATTGATTGAATTGGGCTAGAATAGCCATGTTTGATATTGATGGATTGTATTAAGCTAGAAATGCTATGATCCACTATGACTACTATGAATAGGCTAAAATTTTCATGCCCATGTAGAATTACCATGATAAGAAATATCAAATCTAGGTAGAAGTTCTATGATTCTAGAATTTTAATTGTTTGATTGATTTTATTTTAAATAATTGTCATTTTTAGAAGTATAATTGAATAATTATGATTGGATGATGCCATAAAGTGGTGGTGGACTCACATTGATGGTGAGCAACCATCACTTAGAATGAATGATTAAACAAATGTATGAATACGAATGAATGCTTGAAGAGGCTTGATAAGCATCGAATAGAATCACATATGATGGTGAGGAATTCATTATTTATCAGGTCTCGAATTGAATGTTTATATTGAATTTATGCATGAATATGCTATGAATGGTATGAATGTGATATTTTGAATGGTTTTACTTTATTTATTTGTTGAATAACAAATTGATGTAATCTTATCTCCTATCCCTAATGTTTGAAAGGAAATATAATTCTATTGTCGTCCCTCTTTCTTTGTATGAATATACAACTGCTTTGATTGAATATTACCTTACATGCTTAAATGAATATAAAATTGGAAATGTGTGCATAAAAACAAACGACTTAAGTGGATTGTATAACGATGTAAATTATTTTTATTTGGTATGCCTTAGTGGATGTCAGATTTTGATCCAGGTGAGGTGAATGGCTCGTACCTAACTTCTCAAACCCATATCTGAAGGGATGAGGTTAGTTTAGGTCTTGAAGCAAGGGATTGGATTGCCCCATTCATTCCAAATTGAATTATTGGGTGGTGACTATATTTCTCCAAACACACCTATGGCTCCTTTGTATTCCCTTAAGTCTCAAAAGAAGCTTAACATAGTGTCATGCTCACAAATGCTCTGGCAAGATGAAAGCCCTGTTCACAACTGTTCTCCTTTTGTACTGCCTAAGTAGTATGTGCTCAAAAGTGGCAACACCAATATGAGTCGTCCAAGGCTCAATTGGAACACGAAGACTTCCCACACTAATGCCGCAACACTAGAAAAGGGTAAATCATGCTTTGTGTGCAAAAGTGTAATAATGCAAGATTAACAATTAATGAAAGAAAACCAAAAGTCTTGGTATTGCCAATCGAAATCAACTTCCATTTTGTCCCAGTGCAATCGCCATTATGAGCGGGGATTCCATCCTACCCTAACCACTTGCAACCTTGGTGTTGCTTTTCCATTTTCCTTTTGGATACTTTGAGGGTACCACAGGCCAAGACATGAAGACAAGCCCAAAGATCAATAGAGTCGCCACCCGAGAATAACCACAGAAAAATTAAGTGATAGCAATCTGATCCCTTTCTTTTGGACATAAATCACCTTCACCCCTTTAGCGATAGGCATAGAAAGTTAGGTTTGGATCTTTGATTCACCCTGACAAAGTCCAACTGCCATTAGGGTCTATCGAGTCTAAGGTTCTAAGTTGTTAACTACTGTCCATCTTAATCCTTTTTCATTTTAAAGCACACAATTGATTTTATCTTCTTTATTACATGTAAGATGAGATGGTTAATAAACATCCATAGAAAAAAGGAAGAAGAATTAAGTACATTTCTAGCCAAACATGGGGAAATAGGGAAAGGGATTACAAACACTCTCCATTATGAGAGAAAATAAATACATAAAATTAAAGTAGTCTATAAACGGCCTCTCGCACTTGGCTCCCCCATGAGCCCCCTTTGGGTGCTTAAACGGCTATACAGGTCAGGTCACAGAGATAAAACCGCAGAAAAAGTCAGAGTCATCACCCGATAAATAACCACAAGAAAATTTTGGATGACAACAGCCAAACCCTAGCTTTTGGTCCAACTACCCATCACCCCTTTAGAGACCAGTTTGGGAAGTTAGGTATAGGTTTCACCCGCTAGAATGTTAATTTGGCCTCCACTCTATTACTAAGCTCTAGATTCTGGGTCACTAATATTATCCTCTCTAGATCCTATTTTTTATTATGCGCACAATCACTTTTACCTATTTATTATAGATGTGGCATTGATAGTTTATATACATACATAGAAAGGGAAGAATAATTGATTACATTTCTATCAGACATAAGGGAACGGATTGAGGATTACAGCAATGTCTCATAATAATCACGATAAAAAATAAATAAATTATTACAAAATACGTGGGCCTCAGATCATTCCCTCATAATTGAATAAAGGTGTTGATAGGCACAATAAATAAAATCTAAATTAAGCATGGCATTGGTCATTAACTAAGTTATATCATACATAATTGGTGATTAAATATCACATGATTAATTACTAGGCCTACATAATTAGACAACTAGTTAACTATTCCTAAGCTAAACATGGCATAATTTATTAAACTATTCCTAAACTAAACATGGCATAATTAATTAAACTACTCCTAAACTAAAAATGGCATAATTATCTCTTAATTATACTTGAGCTAATCATAGTAATTAACAAAAATTTTAAATGCTAGAAAAGCCCTTAGAACCTTACCTGACTCGGAACACTATTAGAGGAAGAACGTTAACTGTAGAAATGACTAGAAGACCGAAATCTCATAGTATTTTCACCAAAAAGCTTCACTTGTCTCGAACATAGGGCTGTCTGCCTTTATATAGGACTCTAAGGGCCATAAATGTGCTATTTTTCCAATGTAGGACTCTAAACTATAGGCAACACTCGGGTTTACCAATGATCTTGTGGCACAACCCTAACACATGCCTATAATGTTACAGGGGCACTTTTCCTCTAAAGGCGTCCATGCTCTGCCTCTAACAAGAGGTGCACATGCTCTGCCTCTAATAAGAGTCACACATGCTCGACCTCTAGTCCACCAACCCTATTCCTAGGCTTCTTTCCTTTTTCACACTATTTGGGTCTAAGACACTGCCCTCGAGCCTCTGGGAAAGGGCCTCCTGCACCCTTCCAACCCCACAGAGACCTTACTGTGAAGGTCGACCTATGTGTGCATCAGGCTGACATAATTCATAAGGTCTTAACCACTCCCTCATTGGTATCATATTCGTCCTAAGCCTACTTGGCTTTTCTATCCTTTCTAGTGTCATTTCTATAACAGAGAATAATCCTCTAATTTAATGTCTCCGGTTATCATCATTGCCTTAAAAAATTGTAAGCAAAATTCTCGTGCTTACAGTTTGCCCCCACTTTGGAGCGGTTTATGGAATACAAAAATCAAACAAAGTATATTGTACCTCAACCTTACCTATACCAGGCTTGATGTTTGAATTCCACTAGGATTTTCAAGGTTTTTTAGGTGACCTCACAACACTTATAGTTTGTGGTGCTACTCTGCACTCTCTAAGTTTTTTGAAATCCTAAATTCTTGTTTAGGGCCTCAATGTGATTCCTTGCTCAAGGATTTTGGTGTAGTTTCGCACTCTTTGGAAGTCTTTGATGCGATTCCGCATTCTCTGAAACATCTTTGTGTGATTCTATGCCAAAAAGATTTTTGGTACAGTTTCACACTTTTTGAAAATCTCTGATGTGATTTCACACACTCTCTAAAGACAGCTTTGCACTCGAGGGCTTTGGTGTAGTAGCACACTCATTGAAAAATCTCTAGTACCTATCCTTTGACAAGGTCTTGAATAAGGGTTTGATGTTTTCATCCTAGTGCCTGTGTTTTCACGAGGGCTTTGTGAAGTCTGGATGCTTTCATCTCAATGCTTGTGCCTTCACAAGGGCTTTGTTGAGTATAGACATTGAATTTTTAAGGCTCGATGATGAAACGAAAATGAATGTCGAGTGATAGATATGACTAAAATGCCCTTGGAAGCCAAGAAAAGAAAGGTGAGAAGGAATCGATGACATGTCTCGAAGACTGACATGTGACTTTCAAAAATCACAAAAATTAATGCAAAAAGAATTTGATGATGATTCATATACCGTTGCAAAGCTGCAGATGTCTAGTTTTTATAAAAATTTATGGATAACAAATCGGAGTTGAACTTGAAAAGTTATGCCTAATCGAATAGATAAAGGTTAGAAGGGACTACACTGCAAAGTGCCAAAATAGGAAGGACCAAACAATAGAGCCGCCCAACTGTTGACTGACAGCCGCCTGATGGTTTGCTAATAGCTGCCCAGTTGTTGGTCCCTTAATTTTGAAATATTTCGATTCCAACCTTCCTTTTTTGTTTCCTTGCTTCCTTTTTCAGCCCCAGCCCTCACCTCTATAAACCCCCCTTGGCTCACTTTTCAAGACACCTATTATTGAATATAATAATCTCTTTTCTATCTTGAAGGCACGCCCCAGCCCCAGAGAATTCAAGAAGTCTTTTCCAATTTAAATATTTTTAGGCGTTCTATTGCTCTAGACCCGGAAAGGATATGTCTTGAGAGCAGTCCTTTATTCTCTATCCCACATTCTTGTTTATTTATTTTTTTTGCTTAAAATTAAATATGTTTAGGATTTATTTTGATGCTTAGGAGCATGCTAGGCTTATTATGAATTGCTCTAACCATTATTTGTGTTGCGAGATGGATAAGCGTGTCGAGGTAAGTCTGTTATCTCCTCTTTATTAGAATCATGTTTAGGAATTTAATTTCCTTCGCGAATGCTTAGAATCATGCTTACGAGAATGGCTCTAGAATCATGCAAGGAAGATTTATAATTGCTTTGAACCATGGTAGGAAATAACATAAGATAGGTTGAAATTACCATATTTACCCTTGATTGCTTGAATTAGGCTAGAATAGCCATGTTTGACCATGATTGATATGATTAGGATAGAAATGTCATGATTTATCGTAATCACCATGAATAGGCTAGAATTGTTAGGCTTAGGTAGAATTACCATGATAGAATTATCAAATCTAGGTCAAAGTGCCATAATTCTTAATTATGCCTTTGTATTTTAATTAATTGATATAAATGAATGTATGAATATACTATGATTGGAAACATGATTAGGATGATGACATGAAGTGATGGTGAGGGACCGTTTTTTATAATGAATGAATGTAGAAGTATATGCTTGAAAAGGCTTAATAGATATTGAATAGAGTCGCATATGGTGGTAAGAGATTCATTTTCTATTAAGTCTCGAATTGATTATTTATATTTGATATTTGAATGTGTGATTTATGTGAAGGAGTGAATGCTATATTTGAAATGCTAAACTAGAATTTACTTACTTGTTGAACAACAATGATGTAATCCTCCTCCCATTCCCCCATGTTTGTAAGAAAATGTAACTCTATTCTCCTTCCTCTTTCTATGTATGAATATATAACTACTATGATTGAACAATCACCTCACTTGTCTAAATGAAGAAAAAAAATAGAACATGTACAATAAAATCAATAACTTAAGTGAAATGTATGTCCATATAAGATATTCTTATTTGGTATAGCCTAATGGAGGCCAGATTTTGACCCGAGCGGGTCAAACGACTCATACCTAACCTCTCGAACCCATCTCTGAAGGGATAAGGGTAGTTTAGGTCCTGAAGCAAGGGATTGAATTGTCCTTATTAATTCCCAATTGAAGAATTGGGTGGTGAATCCATTTCACCAGATGTGCCCATGGCTCATTTGTGTTCCCTTAAGTCTTAAAAGAGGCTTTGGCACAGTGTCGTGGTCACAAACATTCTGGCGAGGTGAAAGCCCCGTTCACATCGAGTCTGGATGCTTTCATCCTTGTACATGTACTTTCATGAGGGCTTACTGAATTTGGATGCTTTCATCCAGGTGCCTGTGCTTTCACAAGGGCTTTGTCAAGGCTAGATGCTTTCATCTTGGTGCTTGTGCTTTCACGAGGGCTTGACTGAATATGGGTGCTTTCACCCTGATGCTTGTGCTTTCACGAGGGCTTTACTGATTGAATCTGAATGCTTTCATCCCGGTGTTTGTGCCTTCACGAGGGCTTTGAGAATGACTTCTTTTTAGGCTAAATGAAACTCTTGCCATTTCTAGGTAGAGTCAGGTGGGTTCTAAATAAGTTGTGCTTTTGCAGCTTGAGATTCTTAGAGATTGCTTTGAGTCCTTTCTGTTAGATATGTGGCCTAAGAGTGATGGATATTTTCTGTAAATTTATAGAAACATCATTAATAAATAAAGTTGTTATTATTTATTTTGCCCAAATATGATTGTATCAATGACTAAAGGCTCCAGAGCTTATCTATTGATAAAATTCCATATATATGAGATATATATGAGACAAAGAATTTTATCATAGCTCAAAGCTAGTTCACAACTTATAAACAATAGTTGGACTATTTAGACAAGGTTGTTGTGTGGTTCGTCTTCAATAGGGAAATGGTGAGTCTCTAACCATTTAAAGTGGAGACTTTAAGACACAGACACTTGTGCATTATGAATGAATTGAGCATGACCACGTGAAATCATATCATTTGGTGGAAATACCGTGACTGAAGAAAAATTACTGCAACTGAGCACTGAAGACATTCATACCTTAATCCTGAGTAGGTAGTGTACCTCTAGTATGTAGGTTATGGTCTTTGACTAAAATAAAAAGTGAGATCTAAATTAAACTCAATACCATGGCTAGTTGGGATTATAAGATCTTAATATTAGTAGATGCTATACCATAGATATGGAATTCATGACTCCTAAGGGATTGAAGATTACACCACTTTCACTACAACAAAAAAGGTTTTTTGTGTCGGTCGAAAACTGACACATATCACCATACACGTCGGTTTTCACGCGACATATATGGCCCTGACACGTATTCTATATGTGTCACTTGGTCAAACCGACACAAGAATACGTGTCGGTAAAAAACAGACATGTATAAACAAATATGTGTCATATAGTAACGGATTTTATCAAATATGTGTCAGTTATTAAGTGACACATATGTTGTGTCGGTCAAAAAATGACACAAATTTTCGAATAAACTAAATATGTGTCTGTCAATAAGTGACACATATGTTGTGTCGTTCGAAAAATGACACAGACGTGTCATTCTCTGACCGACACATATTTACTCCTGACACATGTGTCATTCGACGACCGACATATAATTCATACTAAGTGACACATATTCCATATTTTTGTAAACATTATGTGTCAGTTTTTGGTCGACACTCTAAATTAAAATATTTAATACATGTCATTCTCTGACCGACATATATTTCATTAATTAAGTGACACATATTCTACAATTTCGTGATCATTATGTGTCGGTTTTTGGCCGACACTTATTTTACAATTTTTGTAATACGTGTCGATTTCTGACTGACATGTACCTCATTACTAAGTGACACATATTCCATTTTTGCTTGTCCTATATGTGTCAGTTTTTGGCCGACACGTAAATGGTTATATTTTTTTATTTTAAAAAATATATTAAACTCATAAATAAGCATACAAGAAACCAAATAAGCAATAATCCATAAAACTCAACAGAGCAACTAGGATTTGTAGTCAATGTATATAAAATGGCATATGTGGCAATGCATTTATCAGTGCAACTCATTAACCAGAACAAAAAGAGAAAAATAGCACTAACTTGAGGATCTACCTCACACTCTATCAAACAAAACAGGTCTGTACTTAACAATGAAAGACCAAGAACTAACGCATTGTCAAAATGGCCATACCTCCTTTGCAGCAACAATGCTTTTGCAGACAAATATCCTCCTATTTCTTCATCAATTCTACATAATGTTGCATACTATCCCGTTTCTTCATCAGATTCCTGGCAAACATCAAGTAAATAACTACAAACCCAACTCCAGCAGTTACTCCGAGAATTATAGCACTATAGCCACTGTCTTTCCGGTATTTGGCCCTGGCTCTACATCATTAATCAACATTTTAACATATATCTTCCCATACTAATAAAACTATTTTATATAGGAGAGATAGGGCCACATGTTCAAGTTAACAAAAATATTGCATTAACAGAGTAGTGCAGTTTATGCATGTCTTCATACAGTTTATGCAGTTTATGCAAGTAAACAAAAATCTGTGCAAAGCCAGCAACTTCATATAAAATATAGCAACCAAGTAGCTGCACTCGGACATTTCAAGTTTTCCAATTTTTTCAGTGTCTACAATAGCATTAAACCTACATATATTAACATTGATTCTTGCCTACTGTTTCAATACCTCGAATGTTTTCCCAGTTTTCTACATTATCCAAGAATATAGCTCAATGAGAATCAAGTATTGAGCGAATCATGACGACCAAAAAAATTCCTTGCTATATGATGCTTTTGTAACTCTGATAGAAATTCCTAGCTAAACTGTTAAATTGTAAAACTAAGTCCAGGAAAGCATTTAGATGGCAAAACATCAAAACATTATCCACACTATGATACTTGACAGCTAATCATAACTACAATGCATTTAAATCTTGACTATGGTTGTGGTTTTTCATCAGGCAACTGAACATAATTTTTTGTACAATCAGATGGAAATTAAATTTAGGTTCTTAACTTATTTTTCATTTAGATTCCGTCTATTTAGTTAAGTGATTCACATAATACTCAAAGTTATTCATATGAAATAAACTTTATCATTATAATTACATTAACAGAATGACATCATATTTATACATCCTTTATTCTAATTTTCATTACCATGCAAAATGTATTCACAAAGGAAGAGGGCCTGTAATACACCTCCACATAGGCTGGCACTTAACAGACAGGGTAGATTGCACTTAACAAACACATTTTGCGATCTGAGGCACTGCAACTAATTTAGACAAATTTAGCTTCCAAGATCATGCTAAAAAAGTATTGACACAAAAAATTTGATAACACAGCAACAGGTTTTGGTACAACCTGGTCATACAATCTAATAACAATTCTACCAGCAAATCTGATAATAAATATGGTACTTAATAAGAAATAAGAAACAAGCGAAAAGAAAGAAACATATAAGTACTAAATAACTGTCATAAAACAGAATCTACTTTGAAGCTAAGTTATAGTTGATATCAATATGGCAACTTTCCTAGTTACTCTTTCTCTTTAATTAAAGAATAAATTGTTTGCAATAATATCATTGTCACGCAAAACTATAAGTGAGAAAGCCATACCTCAGCATTGTTCATCAATAACGACATCCAAGTATACTCTGTGGGTAATTTCAAACACCTCTTCCATCTTCTCCTTCTCTTCCTCCTAAGCATCAATTTAGAAGGAATAAATTAATACTTTGGCTGGTATAAAACAAACTTTCCAATGAACAAGCTATTGAATTACCTAACTATCCATTCTACAAGTTGTAATACCGGCAAAAAACGTACAAAATACATTTATACAATAATAATAACAACATACAAAATACAAAATACAAAAACATTGCAAAGGAAACAAAATAGATTGCAAAGGAGCTCAATCACCAAAATTGCAAGGAAACAAAGTACAGTTATGTGATGCAAATTTACTCAAACAATTCCTCTTGAGTGATGAGTGGAACGACAGACAAGAAGGGAACTTAGCTCCAAAAAAGGCTTCTTCAAGTTTACAGTTTCAGTCTCAAGAAGCTCAAAGAAAAAAAATAGTTTGTTAATATATTAACAAACTAGATGAAAGAGCATATAGGCAATAAGAATAAACTGACAATTGTAACCTATATGGACCTTTTAAATGACAGCAACATTTAAGTAAGTTGCATTTTAGAAATCCAAGTCATTGTAAATCTTTCTCAGAGTAAAGATAATTTTAATGTTTACGAAGAGTTTCCTTTATTGTCTTATAAAAAATATCATAACGCGCAAACAAAACACTGCATTACCCCACTATTCCATCTCATTCTAGTAAACAGAATTCATTTTCTTTGTTTCCTATTATGGATAATGCTAAAGTTTGACCGTTGACACCGCTCTCTAATTACCTTAGAATGAAAGTCTCTCAAACCAAGACTTAGATCTACCGTCGCCAGGCTTTGACACCGGCTGGCAAAATTCATATTTATCTTTCACTATAGAGTAATTTTTTATGGATATTTCCCTATTTGTGATCATATTTAACATACATATTTTAAAAACTATTATTATTTTGATTCCCCTTATTAGTCACAGGCATGTCATGGGCCTATTTATTACTAATCCCCCCACATGATTCTCCTGTCCACTAAGTTGAACCTGTGACCTCATCCTGTGAGAGGAGACGAGTAGCACTTGGCTACAGAGGTTAGTAATAAGTAATTCCAATTTTCTTTTCGTCAGTCATCTATAGAAACTACATTTCAGTTGTACATATTGCTATGTAATTTTCTGGTTGAGTAAAAGTGATGTCAAAATTTAAAAAAAAATGTAACTTTACATAAAGCTGTAAATCATTAAATAGAAAGCCAGAAACTACATTGCATCAGAGGATCAAAAACCCTTACTTAGTAATTGTCCCATCCACATCTGATATTACTATATGAGTGATCCATTTCCACAGATAAATTCTTGCATCAACCTGAGAGCAATGCAATTTTAGGTGAGCACCATACAAAAGAGTGAAACAGAAAATGTTAAGACAAAATCAACTTAAAAATGTAATTTGCACCAAAAAAAAAAAAAAACAAACAAGAAAAATGGACCTGCTGCTTCCCCAACATGGGAATGAAGAATGTAAAGGTTACAGTGTTTCTCCCTTCCTTCAGATTCAAAGATTCCAACTCTTCAGAAGTTGGGGTAATTGTCGTAATCATCTTCTTTGCCATCACGGGTTTACGCACATTTTTTGCTTCTTCCCTGCCTTTGATGCTGTTCGAAGCAACCTTAACATCAGAAGTTTTACTATCACTTCGAGCTGGTTGCATAGCCTTCCTGGATCTTGATCTTCTAAAAGTGAAAAGCCAAAGCCAACTTCCACCAGAGGAAGCAATGGTTTTTGAAGGATCCCCTACAATAGATTTTTCAACTCCGTCAACTGGTATCATGCCTTTCGGTTCAAATATTTCGTTAATTCCAAAAGCAACCATCCCTAAGACAAATGCAACAATAAGGAAGAAAAAAATATGATTCTCAACAAGGAAATAATAGCAAGCCTCTCTAGATACAACTGAAAACAGGGGTAAAACATTACAAAAAAAAAGCCATTAACTGGGCCATTATATAAAAAGTATATAATTAAATTTTAAATAACTTTCTAATTCTAAAAATTTTTAGTTCCTTAATAATAGAAGTAGAATAACAAATAATAGTGTAGGATTATTGCTCAACATTAAAGAATGTTGAAAATTAATAAAGAAGAGTTGAATGAAAATATCACTCAGCACACTGTAGCTGAGCCTACAATTTTCTTTATCTGCACAAGATGGCTGTCATTTTAACAAACATGTGATGTGTAATATTCTAGAAAGTAGAAACCAGTAGAGAAAAGATAAAAGAATCTAGAACTCATCTACGGTTAAGAAATTAAAGAGAACCAAACTGCAAATTTAAAAAACAAAGCTCAAGTTTTAACATAATAAAGAAATGATACAAATTTGGCATAAAAGAAAACTAAAGGATCAATTGACCATTCGATATAAGTGTCAAACCCAAAATTGCATATCTACTCCACAATAACTTTAGAAAGCAATTTTTAGCATAATAACCACCACCTAGATCTTCAAACAAAACTAAGAAAAAAAAAACCAGCAAAATTATTCAGTTTTTGCAACCAAGTTAAATTCCATCGTAGAAGTACAGTTACTCAAATCATAGCAAGATGCCAAAAATACAAGAGATGTCCGCTGCCAGGAAAATAGAGTAGCCGTCTTTACATTCTATCTTCTCTCCTCCTTGGGGCACAAGTGATTTGAAATTAATAAAGAAATACAGAGGAATCACTTTTAAGACTAGCCATTAACCCATTTATTAAACAGTTGCAGATGATTTGAAATGGCACAGAAGAGGCAAGTAATTTCAATTAAAAAAATATAAATGAAAATAAAGTTTTAAAAAAAAGTTTTTTAATTATCTAGAGGAGAAAAACTCTATGACCATCAGAAAATTATAGGAAAAAGACAAAAGGAGAAGCCCTTAAAAATCTCCTCTGTCTTTAATTTATGATAGATACTCTATCTCACCTTGCATAGACATGGCCACATGACAAGCAAGACATTACCCCACATAGAGAAATTTATATATAATGTGGTTACCATAACATAAAGGATCACAGAAAGTCATTGCATAGATAATTAAAATATTCAGATAAACATTGGCAAAGAAAACCAATCCTATACAATATGCATACTCTTTATTTACTCAAGAAAAAAATAATAATAAGCAAATATGAATGCAACAATGCAGAGATTATTGCATAAAAGATTCTTTATAACTTGATATGCGAAAGAGAAACATGTAAATGGTTTGTAAATCTACATTTAATAATAACGGGATTGATTTTTGAAAGAGCAATTAATGTGACACATACACATCCCATATTTATCAAATTTGCATCAATTGCATATATTAATTATCTAAATAACAACACACTTAAAGAATGCACTTTTCCTCTTGTTATCTGATATCCATTGTTGTTCAGGCTAGTAACTGATGTAGAACTGCATTGAAACATAAAATGCTTGCTTCTTAGTGCAATATCTTAAAATACTTCAATAAAATGGATTGTAGATAAGTTATAGCTGTATCAATACTCTTATCTATTATAATCCCATGCTGATATTATATTCTTGCCATTCTAAATCACCATGATAACTATTTTTGCTCTTCACAAAAATATATTATAACATCGGAACAATGATTATTCTTCTTTAATGCATAATGATACAAACAAACCCATACCCAGTATACATTGCGTTGAAGTTCTATTCTCCATGAATCCTAATAGTAAACGCTTGAAGGAGAGAGATAAAAGAATATTTGATAAAAATATGATTTGATATTTTTTTTTTGATAATATCTTGTTGATGCCAATTAGCTCTTCTTATTAATTGGTTTTGTTGAGCGAAAAGTAAAAAACAATTGCACGTGAATGAATGATGAAAAAAAAATGACATTGTTGAAAAGGAAACAAATTATAAATCAATAAACCTTTACCCTTAATTAATATATATGCTATATGTTTCAAGATTATAAAAACTTCTTTTTTTTATTTTATCAGTATGTAGTCCATTAAATAATTAAGAAGTTCAAAGTTTGTATATTGCAATTTTATCCGAAGTTAAATCTTATTGAATAATGCTATTGGGTTCGGCCTGGTCATCTCTTTTTAATGGGCTTCTTCGCTCCTCTAATTCAATCGAGCAATCCTTTTGAACTTTCTTCTTCTTTATCTTCAGAGGAATATTCAGTTGCTGATTCTCTTCATCTAATTTGTTTACTTATTACGATTTGAAAATGCCATCAATAGATGCTTACAGAGGCATCAATACCAAAGCTGCTGAGATGCATGCTGTGAGTGTGACACACTTGTAAAATCCATTAGCTTTCTCTTTTCATTTCATGCCCTGTTCTCTCTAACAAATTAGCAAAATGGTCTACCCATTAACAGAAGATTGGAGTGAACAAGATTCGATTCGATTGGATTGCCTTAAAGATATAGAGTTAAAGTACTTCAATAAAATTGTATTATTCTTATTACTTTTACGAGTAGCGGTCACAATAATATTTCAGCCCGGTACACGAGAAACAGAATTACTAGTTACACTCTTTGAGTGTTCATAAAAATCAACAACTCAATCCTGTGTCTTTATTATCAACAGTTTTTTAGCATCACCAAAATTAAGTAGTTTCACTTATAAAAAGTACGTAGTTGAAGCTAAAATTTTATATTTTTAATTTATTATATGAAACTATTATTTTAATATTTTTGGTGTTGGGAAGTTGTCGCAATCCACCAAATCATCATGCACTTTTTTTTTCATGATAAATCAATTTCTAGTTGTAACTTTTTATACTATACCATATATATTATAACGCATTATAAATGTATAATGTGTTTAAATTTCAATAAATAAAAGCTTCTTTAGAATTCGTTGCTTTTTCAACAAAAATGTGGTTATCATACACCCCCCCAAAACGAAGACATATGGAAAAAATTTACCATAAATATTATAATGAACTATGAATATACGTATGTTGTATTGAATTTGTTATCAATAAAAACTTATCTACAAATTTTTACTTTTTCAAAGATAATGAGTTTACTATAAACACCCTAAAAATGAAAACATGTTGAGAAAAATTTACCGTTATAATGATCAATTTGGCTATATAGTGGCATTTGGTTCTTTTTTTTTTTTTTAGTTTAATTTATATTTTAATATATATTACTATATTATCTAGACTAAAGTTATTATGAAGACAATATCTAATGAATAAATATTTTCAGTTACGATTAATTTCCGATGTTTTAAAATAATCAATATTTATGATTCTTGATTTAATTATTTAATAGAATAAATACTTTTTATTTGGTCTATCCTATATTTCTAATAGATGTTTAAATGATTAATTTCTTAGTTTATTTCTTTTAATTAGGAATTATATTAAATACTTACAAATTAACCTTTTAATTGAAGAAGAATCATTTTAGGATTTAAAAAAAATATTCGGTTTTAATTGTTAAATTTGGTGTCAATGGGATTGACTTCATAACTGTTACATTATTTTTTGGAAACGATTAATAATTAGAAAATCAGGATTTAAATATTAGTAGATTAAGAAACCTCAGTTATTATTATTCATTAAATTTTTCTCAATTTAATTTTGTTTTGTTTGCTTGCTTTAATGGTTTGCATTATTAGTTCAATTTTATTTGAAGTTGTTAGTTAATTATTTTAATTAGGTTAACAATTAGATTAATTCAATTAAATAAGTCCAATATTAATTGATAATTCTTGTGGGTTAGAACTCATATGCCGCTAGTTTACACTCCATAGATTTATGCACTTCATAATTTGATTAAAATCACATATTCACTACCTTTTTTCGATCTAGCGATGACATAGGCAAGTGATCTTCTTTCTTGTCATTAGGTTCTCTATTCAGCCATTTTGAAGTATTCTGTAACAGCAGTGGTGACATTTTTCCAGGGCTGCTTGGCGGCATGTCTGCAAAAATTCCACAAGGGACGTTACTGAGTTACAATAATACCTAACGTTTGTTTGTCTTTACCTACTTTTTTTTTTTTTTGGCTAGAATGAGATTGTCGGTCCCAGGATATAAATTAATGAAAAGAGAAAGTATTAAAATAATAACAATAATAATTTAACCATTCATATATATTAACCATTGATGTGCCAATAGAGGTTCAAAATTCAAGCAAAAGTTGGATGAGTACAGCATCTTAATTCTAAGTTTAATTGTGTAAGAAGATGATGATCACCTGATGAACTCAATTGAGAATCATCTTTGGGTTCTGGCACAACTGCTTTCTCCAACTTTTCCTGTAAGGTAAATTATACCCAACAAAAGTAAACTTAGCATCTACTTTTATATTGCTGATTGATTCCTATAAATCATTAAAATCAGAAGTAACTGAAACTAAGTTCATTATAGGGACACACATCATTTCGGTGAATTTCATCAGAGTCTTCTTGTTTGCAGACGTTACCAAGGAATCGACGTCTTATATTCGATTTTTCGAATCATTCCAACCACAGATTCGTATCAGCCACTTTAGCAGCTTGAGGTTTGTCACCCGTGTCAACCTGGTACTTGGAATGTTGAAGAAAACCTTAGTCAATTCCGCAAGTGTATAAATAATTCAAGCACAATCAACAAATTTATCAGTTTTGATGTCCATACATCTCTTAACGTACAATAAATTTACTTAAGTTAATATAAAGTTGATCAAATATATCAGGTTCACCCTCCTCAATTATAAATTTTGAATGTGACAACAAATCCAAGTGAATGTCTCCATTATTCTTAACTAACAGTTGTGATTTAGAAACAGTGCAAACTTACCTCGACCAGCGCCTTAGATTAAGTTTAATTAAGCTTTAAAAATTTCTGTAATAAAATGGAAGTAGAAATTTCTTCATCCATTTCTTAAGGTAAACAATCAGTGATAAGCGTGTGTTTGGTTATAAATTTTGTAATGATAATGTATTTGTTAAGAAAGTAGAAAAAAGAAATATATATATATATATATATATATATATATCCAAACACAGAGCAACTCATGATGCGTTCGAAAGTAGCAAGTATAATAGTCGCACAAGTAATAAAGTGATGAGTAAGATATCATTCCCACGAGGATTGATTCTAATTGAATTTGTTATTTTTCAGCAACAATAAATTAAATAAGGGGGGTTTTGTTGAATGATTAACTAAATGAACTAAGAATGTAAATGAAGAATAACAAAACAGAAAGTTAATTTGAGTGAAAAATCAATGAGAGAAATCTGGTTAAGGGATCCTTCTCTACCACAAGATATGGATTTGCGAATTATTGTAGAATTGTCATCTAATTACAGCATTGAAGTTATCAACCGTAGATAATAACAAGCTCTATTACCCCAATCTTTCCTTACTTTGTTGTTAAATAAAACAAGCTCTTTATTTAATCTCTATCCATTAAACACCCTAGAACAAGCTCTCTAAATTTAATTCAATGGATGCATTACGATAAGAAAGATAGGTTGATCTAAGCAATAAACACACAAGCTCGGATTATTTAACTTAGGTTTTATTCTCCAATTGCAATCTCTGATCACAATTTTGCTACTAATGATTAGAAATTCAAGACAATTACGGATCAAGATTTCTAGTCTTGCAATAGACAATATCCAGATTATATTCAGTTGGCCACCCAAATACAATCCAGCAAGCAATCATAAGCATTAGACATGGGAAAATACAAGCAACTTCAATTAGAGAATTGGATAACAACTTTTTGCACAATCAACTTACAAAAACCATATCAGGGGCTTTGAAATCACCCTCAACCAATTCAGATTCAGTTACACATGTTTAAGAACGTGGTAAATACAAAACAACATGGATACATTCCAGAAAATGAAAGGGAAGGGAAAAACTTAGCAAATTTGATGTAATTCTCTTTGGATTGTAGTTCTTCCTCTTTCCAAGCTTCCTTTCTCCTTCAAGAACTCCAAGAGATGAAAGAATTCCAGAGCTTCAGCCTCCACCACGTTCTCCCCTCTTCAAGTTATGAAAATAAAACCCTAAAATGTGTTTAAATACTCTGCTACAGTAACCTGCTACAGTGTCCCGTATTATACATGCTACAGTGATTTGTGGAATTACATTTTTATACTTCTCACACTGTTTTGATTACAACTTTTGGTACACTGAATGGATTTATAAACCGTAAATTTCTCCAGAAAATAGACTTCGAGAGCTTTCCAACGTATATAATATGTCATCGGGTTCATTGTATATCAATACAATTAAATCCGAGAAGATCACTGACTAGCAGAGGTGAAAATGAAGGGTTTTACTCATTTTTGTGCAAGTTGCTCCAAAACTCCTACAAACATCAAAACCACACAAAAACATAAAAATACCAAGGATATAGCAAAGAAACATGGACGAATTGATATAAAAGTAATACATAAATAGACACCTATCAAATTCCCCCACACTTAGACTTTGCTAGTCCTCGAGCAACTACGACATTATGAAATAAAACTAAACCGAAACAGAATCAACAAAAAAATTAAAACACACCAATGCTTTATCTTGCAAATAGGCCTCAAAGATTGTACTTAATTATAACCCAAGGAAAACTTCAAAATAATGCACTTGATCAAAGAATTTTATCTTAAAGATTAGTTTCGCTTCATTTCAATTCCTCAAGTGTGTGTGTGTAGAGCCATTCTCACCTAATCACTTGTAACCCGGATGAGTTTATGCATAAAAAATGAATCATATTTAATATTGAAGATGTGTGTATAAATGAACTCCATAGGCCTGCTTTCAAGTCACTCTCCACTAATGTAGACATGCACAACACCAAGGATCAAGTAGGACTTTATTAAGCTTGTAACGTTTGGCTTGGGTGAAGGTATGATAAAGGATAATAATTTGGCTCAAATCACCCAAAAACACATAAATCATTCAGGACTATGTAGAGCTCAACCCTATAACGCAACTTCATTTCAATTCACCAGGTTACTCCCGCAAACTTATTTAGAACACTCAATCTCTCTTTTTTTTTTTTGGTTACACTTCCCCTCCCCCACACTTAAACAACACATTGTCCTTAATGTGTAAGTACGTGGACGATAAGTACAGATTGGTTTTTTTTTCTCTTTTTTTTTTTTTTTACAAACACAATAGAACTCACTTGCATTGCTCATGACACATCCCAGCCTCCTCTAACTTCCCAAAACCCGAACATAGCTCAAAATTTAATTGTGAATGATCTACATGCTCATAGGTAAGGGATAAACTGTTTGGAACAAATTCATTTGAGGTTAGGAAATCTTTTAGTGAGTTAACAAAGAAAAAGGCTTACAGAGGCTCAAGGGGTAACTTGGGATCAATTTTAGTCAAGGTTGGCTATTAAGGCTCAAACGGTCCAAAGATGGCCTAAATCATTTCCCCAATGTTGCACAGTCTAGGATTTCGCCCCGAGTGACCATCAAACAAGTTCTAGAATTCATTGAAATCTGAAGAAACATTTAAATTACATAAACTTTCTCTAAGTGAACAAATAACTCAGTGATAATAGCTCAGTTCTCAATGTTTCGCAAGGAATCAAAAGCAAAGCGAAAACCAATAAACATTTCAAGCACACAGATCCATGCATCATTTATCATTTTCCAAGAGTTATTCTTAATTCAATCATTATCTTATCATTGACCCACAAAATGCAAGAAAAAGGTACGTGGCATTGTTACACCTGAGTCAAGATTGTATATTTCAACAATCCTTAGGACCAGTAGCCCGCAGACTTAAGGTTTCCAGCCTATATACCTTTATTATGAAAGAACGAAATCAGAAACAAGACACTTCAAACAACATGAAATAAACAAACTACAGATTTATTTAGAGAGAATGCGTTTAAGGGTTAAAGAACCCCATATTCTGCAATCCTCAGGTTTTTCCACAATTTTTTTTTTGAATCGAAACTGATAAAGACAAAAACACATAACAACTCAAAATTACGCAAAACTAAACTTACTCATAAAATAACAAAGTCCAACAAGCCAGCAAACAAAAACAAGTCAGTTAGAATGGGTCTAAAAAGTTTAGAAGTTAGCCTCCTTATTCAGCCATTATGGATTGAAGAAATCCATAATGCGTTTCAAGAGAACTTGAACTTTTTAAGCCACCACTCTAAAAGCTAAGATTAGAAAATATTACCTGGGGGGAAAGAAATAACCTGAAAAAAAAAAACTCAAAAGAAATGACATGAAAAATCTCAAATAAACACACTAAAAAGAAAGTAAACAAAAACGAAGCAAACCAATAGATAGAGATTACATATGGAGCGTTAAATCCAGTCTACGCCTTTTATTGCCTTCTCCAAACTAATCTATCAGAGCCGTTGTTGGATCAGGCGAATAGACGAATTCTTGGAGTTTATCAATTAACTCCCCTGCAGTTGAAGCTGTAACCAGGATTTGCCTCGCCGACTGTGAGATGAAGTTTTTTTCTACTGCTTGATCAAGAAAAGACAATAAACCATCAAAAAAATTATTGACATTTAACAAACCAATGGGTTTCCGATGGATGTTTAGCTGTGCCCAAGAGGTGATTTGAAATATCTCCTCTAATGGACCATAACCACCAGGCAAAGCTATAAATGCATCGGACTTAACAACCATATGTGCAATACGCTCATGCATGCTAGAGACTTGTAACTCTTCCCCTATTGTGTTGCCTACGATATCTCGCACAGCTAATGGTTTAGGGATAATGCCGAGAACTTTGCTCCCTCTTAGGGATGCAGCTGTTGACACACACCCCATTAACCCAAGACTACCCCCTCCATAAATCAAATGAATACCCCTCGCAGCTAATGTCCTACCAAGATCAAGAGCTGCTGTTGTAAACTCTCCATCTTTACCAAATTGCGATCCACAAAATACGCATATATTTTTGAATCGCCGAATTGGTGTTTTCTCCATTTCTACAAGTGCTCTAAACTTGTGTAAGACAATGATGCACGTTAGGTATTATGCGATTTAAGTGCAAGACAGGTTATGAAATGACATTTCAAAATATGCAGCATGGATATATACACACGTAAAACTCTCAAATTTGACACATGGGGACATAATTTCGGTGGGGGTTGCTCGATGCAGATTTATCGCCCCAAAATTTGAAAATGAGATATGCTTTCGGCGAGGTTTGACAAAACCTACACACTTGTCTCCCACGTGAAGCATGAAAATGGAGATACACTTTCGACGGGGGTTGACAAAACCCCCACACTTGTCTCCCACGTGAAGCATAAAAAATAGAGATACACTTTCAGTGGAGGTTGACAAAACCTCCACACTTGTCTCCCACGTGTACTTATGCCATAGGGTAGTCATATGGTTTGTCAAAAAGAAAACTTGAAATTAAAACAAACAAAATCAACAAACATACAACAACACAAAAACAACATTGATAATCAGATCAAACGAAACAAGAAAGAAATAAAATTCGACAACAACAACACACATTCAAATATACAAGTAGTTGTGATTGTGGCTCACATCTTCCTCTGGTTTTACGTCCAGTAACGGCTGAAACGCCTTCTATGAGTCGGGGATTTGCTTCCCATCCAGTTTTCTTATAAACTGGCAAACAGGGTCGTTTTTAGTCAGATTCCCTAGACTATAACACTGCAATTCATCACGAAATTGTGTCCATAGATTAAGCAATTCACGCTGAACAAGTCCACAAGAATGTGACTCGAGAGTTAACAAAACATTATCCAGCGACTCATTACTCAAACCATTCTTAATAAATGAAAGTTTATCTTCTCTATTCCTGGACGCAAAACCTAATGAACGACAAGTCTGGTTACAATTCCATCTAGCACATTTATAACATACTTGTAACCTTTTCGCTCTTCGCCTCTTGGCGTAGTAGCTCTTTCCTAGACCAGGCATGTATTTTGCGAGATTAATGTCCGGCTCACCGGACAATCTCACCTTGGCTTCGATAAGCTATCGGATATCAGCAGGCACATTTAGGAGCATCAACGCCCAAAGTCTAGTCATCCGTACTTTATAAATTTTAAACACAGCATTTTGAGGAAGTGAAGAAAAATATTTATGAAAGTTCGACAGAAAGATATCGGCATCCATTGAAGAAGAGAAAAGTAGAGATATTACCGATAATGTGATTGAGTTTGTTCTTCTCCCAGATATGCACGTTTCAAACCTTCGGGCAATGGTTTCAGCTCCTCTTTGGATGTTTCCTCAAGCTGTTGCACAAATGAATTCGAAGTACGAAATAATCAAATTAAACAAAAAGAAGAAAAAGAAAAGAGTAGAAACGAAACTAAAGACACATAAAAGAGATAACACCACAATAACAAACAAAAGTAAAAAACAAGTAAAAACAAATAAGACAGATGTCAAAGAGAGATAAAACCTGATCAATTTGATGGCCTACGAAAGGAATCTCCTCGAGACACAAAAATCGATCATTATTACCATATTTTATTTTTCTTTTCTTTTCTTTTATTTATTTTTCAAAAACATTGGGTTGCCTCCCAATAAGCGCTTGGTTTAACGTCCTCAGCCCGACGTTAGTTCCATCATGGGAGGATCCCATCTCCGCTGTGCTTCTCTAGTGGGCTTGGATCCTTCTTCCAACAGGAAATGGTGTAAGCATATGGCTGGGCCTTGGATGTTAGCAATCGTCCCCTTAATAGCTGTTTTGTGAACTCTAAATACTCGAACGCGTTTCTCTTCTTGTAGTAGTGGTGCAAGGCCCATTTCTATTGTAACTGGCAAAGGATCTTTGTCACCCAAAAACTCGTGCTTCAAATAATCTGGAAGTGGCTTAAGCTCCAAGATATTGGCTTTCATCAAAGAAGGAAGAAGTTTCTCATTAGATAAAGGCAATTCAATGTACGAAACATCATACCTGTTTGTGATTATAGCTATAGTCTCATCTAAGCATGCCATAGCTTCCTCCATTTCTTTAGACACTTGTATCAACCTTCTTGGTTCTTTGGAATTTTCTGTCTCTATGTGCTCACTCATTGCCTCGAAAATACTGAAACGGATCACTTTGCCATCAAACTCCATGGTGAAAGTGCCATAATGATCATCAATCTTGATTCTAGCAGTTTTCGAGAATGGTCTCCCTAAAAGAATCGGTGTTGGATTAGGAGATGTCTCATCCTCTATTTTAAGGACATAGAAGTCTGTTGGGAAAACCAATTGATTCACCTGCACAAGCACATCTTCCACAACTCTTTTGGGATATGCATTAAAATGATCAGCAAACTAAATGGTAATACCAGTTTTCGCAAAAGGTCCAAGATTTAAAGAAGCATAAATAGAATATGGCATGACATTAATAGATGCTCCTAAATCTAACATAGCTCTTTCAAACTTGGTATTACCAATAGTGCATGGAATGGTGAACGTACCTGGATCTTTGCATTTCGGAGGAATTTTTCTTTGCAATACAGCTGAAACATTTTCCCCCACACTTACTTTCTCATTTCCTTTCAACTTTCTCTTGTTGGTGCATAACTCCTTGAGAAATTTTGTACAACAAGGTACTTGCTCGATAGCATCCAGAAGTGGTATATTTACCTCGATTTTGTAGAAGTTTTCAGGATTTCTTGTTCTTGTTCCTCCTTCTTTGATTTTGCAAATCTGCTAGGAAATGGTGGAGGAGTAACATAAGAAGGAATTTGAGTTTTAAGATCTGACCTTAGAAGATGATGTGTTGTTCATGGTGGAAGTGGTGTCATCTCCTTCATCAGTTTGTGATTTCTTTGTCAGGTTTTGGATACTTGTCCCAGTTTCCATTTGCTCTCCATTTGAATTTGCTCTCCACTTCGCAAAGTTATCGCACAAGCATTCTCTCTTGGATTGATGACTGTTTGAGAAGATAATTTTTCTGAGCATTGGCCCTGAATTTGCTCATACTATAGCCAATTTTCCCATTTGATTTGCGAGATTTTGGATACTTGCCCTAGTTTCCTGCTGGAATTGCATTGTGTTAGTGGTAAGTGCATTAACAATATCTTGGATAGACATACGTGAGTTTTGTGAAGCTGGTTGTGGTGCTGGATGTGGCATTGGTGGTGGTTGCATTTGAAATGGTTGCTGCACTCTAGGTTGATTGAAACCTTGTGGCCAATTTGGTATGGTATTTGGGGCGATTGATTGATGATTCCAGTAATTAAAATTAGGGTGATCTCCCCATCCGGCATTGTAAGTATTAGAGAAGGGATCATACCATTTCCTTGGTTGTCCTAGAAATCCACCCATGGCATTGGCCCGTTCCATATATTCTTCCTGTAAAGTTTGATACATGTCGATTGGATGCTCCATGGTAGAATATATCCCACATGCATAAGATTTCTGCATATCTCCTGCAGCCATGTTTTCCACAAGAGAAGTTAGCTCAGAAAGTTGTTGTTCAATGTTCTGAGTGCTTACCTCATTTACACTCCAATGTAATTGTGGCTCAAATTGGCTACTAAATTGTTAAAAGTTTACTGCCATGTCACCTAAACACAAACAATCAGAAAAGAAAAACAACAAAAACAAAAAAAAAATACGAATCAACAATGAAAACAAAATAACAAATCGATTAGTAAATCAATCCCCGGCAACGGCGCCAAAAACTTGATGCGTTCGAAAGTAGCAAGTATAATAGTCGCACAAGTAATAAAGTGATGAGTAAGATATCGTTCCCACGAGGATTGATTCTAATTGAATTTGTTATTTTCCAGCAACAATAAATTAAATAAGGGGGTTTTGTTGAATGATTAACTAAATGAACTAAGAATGTAAATGAAGAATAACAAAATAGAAAGTTAATTTGAGTGAAAAATCAATGAGAGAAATCTGGTTAAGGGATCCTTCTCTACCACAAGATATGGATTTGCGAATTAATTGTAGAATTGTCATCCAATTACACCATTGAAATTATCAACCGTAGATAACATCAAGCTCTGTTATCCCAATCTCTCCTTACTTTGTTGTTAAATAAAACAGGCTCTTTATTTAATCTCTATCCATTAAACAACCTAGAACAAGCTCTCTAAATTTAATTCAATGGATGCAGTACGAAAAGAAAGACAGGTTGATCTAAGCAATAAACACACAAGCTCGGATTATTTAACTTAGGTTATATTCTCCAATTGCAATCTCTGATCACAATTTTGCTACTAATGATTAGAAATTCAAGACAATTACGGATCAAGAGTTCTAGTCTAGCAATAGACAATATCCAGATTATATTCAGTTGGCCACCCAAATACAATCCAGCAAGCAATCATAAGCATTAGACATGGGAAAATACAAGCAACTTCAATTAGAGAATTGGATAACAACTTCTTGCACAATCAAATTACAAAAACCATATCAGGGGCTTTGAAATCACCCTCAACCAATTCAGATTCAGTTACACATGTTAAGAACGTGGTAAATACAATACAACATGGAGACATTCCAGAAAATGAAAGGGAAGGGAAAAACTTAGCAAATTTGATGTAATTCTCTTTGGATTGTAGTTCTTCCTTTTCCAAGCTTCCTTTCTCCTTCAAGAACTCCAAGAGATGAAAGAATTTCAGAGCTGCAGCCTCCACCACGTTCTCCCCTCTTCAAGTTATGAAAATAAAACCCTAAAATGTGTTTAAATACTTTGCTACAATAACCTGCTACAGTGTCCCGTATTATACATGCTACAGTGATTTGTGAAATTACATTTCTATACTTCTCACACTGTTTTGATTACAACTTTTGGTACACTGAATGGATTTATAAACCGTAAATTTCTCCAGTAAATAGACTCGAGAGCTTTCCAACGGTATATAATATGTCATCGGGTTCATTGTATATCAATACAATTAAATCCGAGAATATGGTTGACTAACAGAGGTGAAAATGAAGGATTTTACTCTATTTTTGTGCAAGTTGCTCCAAAACTCCTACAAATATCAAAACCACACAAAAACATAAAAATACCAAGGAATATAGTAAAGAAACATGGACGAATTGATATGAAAATGATATATAAATAGACACTTATCAACTCACCAAAACATTTTGGCTCTCTATAGCTGCAGGAACTTCAGATGCGAATGATATACCAATGCTCTTGGGTGTAACTATCTCTTGGGGATCATTGTAAACTCCAATGGCTTGTTCAGAATGCTCTTGCCCAACAACTGAGAGCACGCCAGATACATTGGATTGGCCATCAATAAAAATCTAACAATTATAAGCAACAGTTGTTTGAAAAAATTATAAGCAAATATTAAGATTAAATGAGAGTCTATTGTGACATAAAGAGACTTACCGAGTTAACATCAAGCACAGATTTCAACCATTGCCTAATACTAAAAAAATAACCTATTGTTGATGAAGTATTGTCCCTATTCTTTTGGAGGGTACGCTCAAGGAGAATTATAGCACAACTGGAAAGAGATACGGACGATACAATAGTGCTCTTCACTCCGAAATACGTCAGAATAAATTGAGTGAATGTAACAATCAAATGGACCGCCAATAAGACAATGTCTGCCTCCTCAACTTGTACAATAGCATTCGTTGGGATTGCTGCATGATCTATTTCTTCATTCATGTAAGTGCAAGTGACAAAGCAAAGCCAAGTCCTGATAAGAGAAATTTTGTGAGTCTAAATGCTACAAACATAAGAATATTCTAGAAACAAGGTGGCTTTAATAAGCAACACTTAATCAAAATTGTTAAGGAAAAATTATGTGGGCAACTCAGGCTTTAGGCTTTAAACTTTCAAACCAAAGCAATGGCCCAATTGTCTAAGTTTGATGCCTCAAATGTGCATGTCAAATGTAAAAATAAAGCACAAGAATGTATGATCGATCAAAGCTGGGAGGTACAGAACTAACATGCCAACAATTATCCGTAAAATCTGATATCTCATGTACTTTATTTCTTAATTGAGACTTTGGAGTGAGGAACTTTTGTTGTAAAAACTCTACAACCTTATTGATAATAGTTGAGCATGATTGAATAGCAGAGACCTGAAAAATCCACAGCTTTACATTAGCTTCCAAGCATCACTACCACATTAAATATCAGGGTAAAAACATGATGTCTCAGAAAATTGCTTTGCTCTTTCAAGTATAAAATAGTGTATTAATGACTTAAAAAATTTTTAGATGAGAAGTTATCCACAAAACTGCCTGTGATTTTTCCAATATTATATATATATATATAGAGAGAGAGAGAGAGAGAAAAAAAAAACCAAAAAAAGCCACTTACAATTGTCAGCAAATATGATTCTGGTATACTTTTCACAGTTGAAACCGGAGTTGTACTGCCCTTACTATTTTACAAGCCAGCCTCTTGCTCCTCATCCTCCAAGCTATCAACAGTTATGTCTATAAGAAGGCCAGCAGGGAATGCATGCATGGTCAGAGCTTGCAAGCATGTTTGTTCCATTTTAGAAGTACCACTCAGATCCTCAGCCAATGAAAGGGGGTTATTTTCATGCATTAGATTTAATATAATCATGGGTTGATTTTTCCGAAGAGCATGTTCCGTTACATTGTGCAGATACTTCTGCTGCTGCAGTAATGCACAAGATTCTTCACTCTATAACTCCTGCTTCCAACTTGGAGAACTTTTAGTCTCCTCAGAAGAGAGATCAACTTCCATTCTGTCAGCTTGTACACCCTATAAGGTAAAGACAAAGATACATAAGATGCCCTTTTCAATTGATGTTTTCAGGTATAGAAGAGCAACGTGATAACCCCAACTATAACCAATATGCTCCTTCACTTCTTGATGTCTCAACACAAAAATAACACTCTACAGCATCAACAACATCACACAAAACACAGCAAAATTAGTACTTCCACAGTAAACTTCAAGACAGTTGTGACTCAAAAGAACCAACTCTTACTTGTACCTTCCTCTACTTCTCAGCAAAGCCGTAACACGCACTTACACTGACTCATACAGTAAATTAAGCACAATAAATACATATCACAGCAACAACATCAATAAACACAATACACACAAAGCAACAATGGCAATAA
Organism: Boswellia sacra; assembly: GCA_013180625.2. Lineage (NCBI taxonomy): Eukaryota > Viridiplantae > Streptophyta > Magnoliopsida > Sapindales > Burseraceae > Boswellia > Boswellia sacra. The sequence goes on along the minus strand of SNVD02004419.1, from coordinate 94,745 downwards.
CTGGAAATTAACAGATCAAAGAAATGATGTCAAGAAATATCCTCTTTTAGTTTGTTTCGCTAATGAATTACACCAAAAGAGAGAGAACAGAGCCTATAATATGAAAACATTTGAACGTTTGTCTCAAACAATTAGAATCAATGAGTCCAAAACAGCGACTAAAAATGAAAAAAAATCAACAAATAATCTTTTAAATTCTCCCTTTTCTTTCCAACAAACCATTGGTTGGTTGGAAGTTATTTATTAATAAAATAAGGAAGGGCCAGTCAAATCCAATCCAACGGCACATTGGCCATAACTCAAGAATTTGCTACAATGGCAAGGGTTTCATTAAACTTTTTGGAGTTGATATCTCTAATCCAATCTGGGGTTAATCTTTAGAAAAAAAAGGTGATAGTGACAGTGAACCAAACAATCAAACAAACAATGAAAAAAAACCCAGAAAGAAAAAGAACAATTTTATGATTGTAAAAGTAATAGATAATGGAAAGTGCGAGTGAGAACCCTTTTGTGCATTCGGCGAAACTCGTTGGACTTGAACTCATTGCGAGCGGATTTCTGGAGGCAGAGCATGAAGAGCTCACCCTTTAAATCGACGACTTCTTCGTTGATTTCTTCGGTGGTTTTGGCTCTGATTTCCTTCAATTCTTCTTCTCTCTTGCCATCATAGTCACCGAAGAAGAGGGACGATTTTGAAGGAAAGGCACACGAATGGACTTTGCCTGAGGAATCTAGATGCCATTGAAGAACATTTTAGGGAATTGAAAGACAGGTTTAGGAGGGAAAGTAACTGAGGAATCTGGATGCCAAAATTATAAAGAATTTTCTCAACTACATACCACCAAAAAACAAACATATATATATATATATATATCACAAAATTGAAACCAAAAAAAAAAGATTGAAAATTCAAAAAAAGAAAGAGTATTTCATGCAATAACAATCACATAAACCTCTACGCAAAAAAATTGCATAACCCACCTACTAAATGTTGCACCATACTAGAAGATAAATTTTGCCCCATAGACACCCACCTACTGCCCGAAAACTTGTTTAAAGTCACGGCAACAACAGGTGAAACAGCGATAAGATGCAATCGAAATTTTAGAGATGAGACAAGACGAACGGGAGAGAAAGAATTTAAAGATTTTTAGAGATTTCAAAGATGAAAGATGTCGAGGATTTCTGATAAGATAAAACAGGTGTGAGTTGAAGAGACGAGAGGGAGTGATAAGATGAGAGGCGGCTAGGTCAACCAAAATTGGTAAAGTGGGAGAATTTATATCAGTGGCATTTCGTGTAATTTGAGGCAAAATGGGAAAGTGACATATAAATAAAAGAGCGGGTTTGACTTTGCATACGTGACATTTCTTTTAAAAATCGACATATAATTCACAAAGGGTAGTGACACAAAAGGCTAAAATTTGTATAGTGTTTGATGATTTTCCAAGGTTTTAAGTGATAGAATCTTGTCCAAATATTTGATGAAAAGTTGTTCATTAAACTAAGATTTATTTGAATAAATTTAAATCCCTTAAATGGTTTAAAACTGGTATTATGAGATCAACATGTAATTGGAGGTGTAAAATGGTAATTTATACCTTGCTGTAATTATTTGTATTCTATGAAGGGTTTCTATATAAACCTGTTGCTCAATGGATATGGCTTAAATGAAATAATTTAATCTGATTAAATTATTAAGCTTTCTATAAAAAATATTTAATTCAAGAGTGCAGCTTTTGACCTATAGTGGTGTGGACCAAAATTAACAAGTGGGACCTACTACAGTTATGAGATAACAGGGTACTAGACCAAACTTATTGGAGCTTGCAATTAAATATATCCATCAAGGTCTTTTGAGTGACTGATTAAATCATTTGAACATGAGACTAAATTATGAGAAATAATTAGTTAATTTAATTGAGATGTTATTAAGAATAAAATTTCATATATTAAATTAAATATGTTAAATTGTAAATGGGCTTGTTATTTAATTAAAAGAGTTAATGAAATAAATAAGCTAATGGGCTTGATATTTAATTAATAAGATTAATTAAATAAGCAATTGTGCTAACTACTAATTGGGCTTAGTAGGCCTATTAATTAATTAAATATGATTTAATTAATTAAGAGTTTAATTTGGAATTAAAGAGGCCTCTTAGTTATTTGAGTTGGACTCAAATACATAAAAGTTTAATTAGATTTATACTAAGTTTGTAGAAAACTAATTAAATTATGAGTCTAATTAGATTTATGTAAGGATTAAAAGAATCCTAATAAAATAGTAAGTCCAAGTAATTACCGTTTAACAAGGAAACAAGGGAGGTATATAACATACTAGGGTTTTATCAAAACCCTGAGAGATGTATAGGGCAAAAAATGTGAATAGTACCCTTGCCTTGGAATTTGCATCGATCCGGGGCCTCCTACCCTGAGCCAAAGCTTAGAAGCCTCTAGGGCAACCTTGGGATCACGTTTAAGCTGCCTAAACCTCTCCTAACATTGTTTCCTGTGTATTCCCATGTTTAATCTAGTTAAGATACACTTCCACAAATGTTGTTCAGATTTATATTTAGCTACACTTGGGATCCAAAGTGGTGAGAAAGCATGAAAAATTTTTTGAAGCCTGCATTTGCTAGATCCTTATCCTAAAGCTACTTCCCCTGCATTGATCCGATCAGATCTAAGTCTGGGATCCAACACCTTCTTCACTGGGGGGTTCTATCCACTCTTCACTATATCTCAAAAGATGTTGGTTTTATCTTCCTCGAGGTATAGACTTTGATTTGACTTTTATGCTCCCTTGGGGATTAGATTGGATTTGATGCTCTACTAGGGGTTCTTGTCCATTCTATAATGTATTTCACTGCGGTTAATTTAGAACTTTTTGTTTCACTAGGGATCCTTGTCCTCTATACTCCAATGGGCATTGAATCTAGTTTAGTTCTCGAACATCTTGAGTCTTTTCTAGACCATGGTTCTTTTGCATGTTTCTAAGCTCTCCACTGGGAAATGTTATATTTCTTAGCAAAACTTGGTCACCACTTGACTGTATTCCTTTCTGATCCTTGATTTTTTGCTCATTCTAGACTACATCTTGAAAGGTCAATTCTTACCCACACTCCGTTCAGAGTCTCGCTATGATTCTATATTCTAGCCATGCTTTGCCTTCTCAAGACTATAATTCCAATGAAACCAGTTCTTAATTGGATTATGTTTGCCTTTTTCCCATGCCCTCAATCATATTGCCATTGTTTTCAGAGGAGCTAGTCATTCTTCTTCTTGTTTTGATGCCTTTATTTCTCCTAAAGGAGTTGATCCCTCTTCTTTTAGGGTTGCCCCCACTATCCGACTAGATTGAGTTTTTGTTACACTTCCTCTTTAGGAACTAGTCCTTTTCTTTCTATCGTGGTTGCTATTCCTGGAGAAGCTAATCCTTCTTCTTTTGCATATGCTCCCAGTATTTGACTGAATTTCACCTTTTGAAGGCTATTCTTTGATTGCATGCTTCTTTTGATATGTCGGTTATCACTTTATCATCTTTTCTTTCAATTTTTAACAACTATTCAGACTTCTCTTGCTTTTGCCTACCTGGGATTATGGAAAACATTCTTACCACCACTGCTTTACCCCCATCAAACTTGAAGATTGAATCATCTTCTCAAGAGCTGATGATGTGTCATTGTTGGTAGGCCTTAGCTTTCATGTCCATTTCAAGGTTAGTCTTCTTCACTTCTACATGTTTGCGTCTGTCCTTTTTCTTGTTTTTCTATTCTTTACCTGTCCTACATACTTATTTACTATATTTATGCAAATGTCATGTATGATTGATTCCATGTTTATGCGCTGATGCTAACTTTGCTTATTCTTCTTAGGCTCGGCAGCTAGCTTCAGCGAGGATGGACTATAGACACTGAATTTTTAAGGCTCGATGATAAAATGATGATGAATGTCGAGTAACAAAAATGATAAAAATGCCTTTGGAAGCCAAAAAAGAAAGGTGAGAAGGGATTGATGAAAGGCCTGGAAAAATGACATATAACTTAAAAAAATCACATAAATTAATTTAGAAGGAATCTGCTAATGGATCATATACCATTGTGAAGCTACAGATGTCTAATTGTCATAGAAATTTATGGATCAAAAATCAGAGTTGAACTTGAAAGTTTGTGTGTGATTGAATAGACAAAGGTCAGAAGGGACTACATTATAAAGTGCCAAAATAGGAAGGGCCCTGGCTGTCAAAATAGCTACCCAACAATGAAACTGCTGCCCATCTATTGACAACAACTATCTAATGGTCAGATAGCCACTTGACTATTGAGTGACAGTCACCCACAACCACTTGTTGTCAATAGATGACAACTATCTTACCATTAGACAGTCACAGCTATTGAGTGACAACTGTCTAATGGTCAAACAACCACTTGCCTACAGCTGCCAGACTGCTGGTCCTCAAATTTTGAAAAATTTTGATTCTAACCTTCCTTTTTTGTTTCTTTACTTCCTTTTTCAAATCTGACCCTTACCTATATAAATCCTTGGCTCACTTCTCAAGACGCCAATTATTGAATATACTCATCTCTTCTCCCTCTTGAAGACATGCTTGAGAATTTGAGAAGTTTTTTCTAGTTCAATGATTTTTAGGCATTCTAATGCTCTAAACCCAAAAAAGGTACATCTTAAGAGTAGTCCTCTCTTCTCCCTCCTACGTTCTTGTTTATTTTTATTGTTTAGAATTAAGCATGAGTAGGGTCTATTTTGATGCTTAGGAGCATGCTAGAGTTATTACGAATTGTTCTAACCCTTATTTATTTTGCGAGATGGATAAGCGTGTCCAGGTAAGTCCCCTATCCCTTCTTTATTAGAATCATGTTTAGAAATTTTAATTTCTTTGAGAATGCTTAGAATCATGCTTAGGAGCACATGATTAGAATCATGCTAGAAAAATTTAGAATTACGTTGAAGCATGCTAGGAAATAGCATAGAATAGGTAAGAATTACTATATTGCCCTTTGGATTCTTGGACTGGGTTAAAATAGCCTTATTTGATTTTGATTGTTTTCGATTATTTTAATTAGGCTACAAATGCCATAACTAGGCTAGAAATGCCATAAGCCTTTATGAATTAATATGAATCATGCTAGAATAGCAATACGTAGAATCACCATGATAGAATTATCAAATCTAGGCTAGAATGCCATGATACCAGATTATGGCTTTGTATTGAATTAATTGATTTATGAATATATATGAATGTATGAATATACTATGATTAGGAACATGAGATAATACCATGAAGTGATGGTGGACTTACATTGATGGTGAGGGACCATTACTTGTAATGAATGAATGTATAAGTATATGCTTGAAGAGGCTTAATAGACATTGAATAGACTCACATATGGTGGTGAGAAATTCATTATCTATTGAGTCTCGAATTAACCATTTATATTTGATATTTGAATGCATGATTTATGTGACTGAATGAATTCCATATTTTAAGTGCTAAAGTAGAATTTACTTTATTTGTCGAAGAGCAATGTAATCCTTTCCCCTATCCCCCATGTTTGAAAGGAAATGTAATCCATTCGCCTCCCTCTTTTTTTGTGTGAATAAACAACTGTTATTGATTGAATAATCACATTGCTTGCTTAATAAAGATGAAAATGGAAATGTGTGTAAAATGAATAACTTAGATGGACTGTATGTCAATATGAGGTATTTTGATTTAGTATACCCTAGTGGAGGCAAAATTTAGATCCATGTCATGACTCGTACCTAACTTCTTGAACCCATCTCTAAAAGGATGAGGGTAGTTTAGGTCCTAAAGCAAGGGATCGGATTGCCCTTATTCATTCCCAATTAAAGAATTGGGTGGCGACTCCATTTCTCCAGACGAGTTCATGGCTCGTTTATGTTCTCTTAAGTCTCGAAAGATGCTTTGATGTAGTGTCGTGGTTGCAAACACTCTGACGAGATGAAAGCCCCATTCATATAGACCAACTTCAGCACAAAGGGAACTGACCTCTAGTTCAACCTATCGCTTCCATAATAGAGGATTTAGTTTCATCAGATAACACGCTGAATGGTGTCGAGTAGGAGAAAAATAAGGGGTAGCAAACAGACAGAGATACTAGAGGTAACCCCTGATTTGAAATATTTTCTCTTGTATTTTTGGAATCTTGTGGGTTCTGGGGATTCTTTGTTTTGGATATTTGCTTGCAATCAGCTAAGGGATGCTCTATCCTATGCTTCGGGATAGATTCCTCATTTAAAACTATTCTCTATCATCAATCACTGCATGGTATGGTATTCCAAATCTGTTTCTACTGTTCCACCCATAAAACTCAACCATTTGCCTTGCCTCCAGTTTTGGCAGAAGAATTTTACTTTCGTCCACTTCAAGAATCAATTGTCCTAAACCATCCTGTAAATCTTCCTCAAATGTTGCCCCTCTATGATCCCTTATTTCTCATATGCTTTCATTTGTTGAAGTCTCAGATAGATTGACAATTTCTTGAAGCAAGTGGTCTCTACCAAATAGAGACTGTTTTGCCAAATAATATTTAACATCACTCTTGTCAAAGCTGTTATGCATCCCTCAGGCCATATTCTTCTCTTTAACTGGTAAAGGTCCTTACCCCTTATTTGAAAAAGAATTTGGCATCATCTAGTGGCTTTGCTTATTTGTATTCCTTGATGGATTCTAAAGTGTCCCATCATATCAAGCATGATGCGCATGATACGAAAAGTATCCAATCACGAACATAGAATGTATCCAATGCCCTCTAACACATCACTTTCCTCCAACTTCTGTTGGTTCTCAAGTGAAATAGAAATAACACTTAGCACACTAAACACAAGAAAGCAAACCATACATACAATAAGTTGTGCATCAGTTTGATTCACAATCGTTGCCTGAAAGATTTTCTAGGTTTAATGGCTTAAAGGGAATACATTAAAATTGTGATTTGTTTGACAATTTTAACTCTAATGTCAAAATTGCTTCATTCAAGATTCTTCATGTGTGTGTGTATTATCCAATCATACTTCACCCTTTGAAGCTTGGATAGCTTTGTATGAATAAAAGCTAGTGATCAATCTCTGATAAAGCAAAAGGACTACTATAGACATGTTCTTCACACCACTCTCCACTAATGTAGGTTTATTACAACATCGCGAATTATTAAGGCTTCAGCACGCTTGCAATGTGAGGCAAGGTATGATAAGGAAAATTATAAGGCTAAACCAACCATAGTCACACAACCATCTAAGACCAACTACATATTGGACTATCTATTCTTTTTCTCTTTCTTTTTCTTCTTCTCTTTTTTTTTCCTCTTTTTTTTTTCTTTTTCTTTTCTTTTCCTTTTTCTTAATCTTCTTTTTCTCATCTTCTTTTCTTGCACAGAAACCTTTTCCAACTTTTTTTTATAATGTCCTTATGCTACGAGTTAAAGGCATTAAATGGAAACAAAATTTAGTGTTAGGGTAAATTCTAGTGGTTTGACAAAGAAAAAGGCTTAATTAGGCTCAAAGAGGTGCACTAGGGATAATGATTTATGGATAGGTTAGCTTGAAAAGGCTCAATTGATCTGAAGAAGGCCTAAATCATTTTCCTAATATGGTTTAACCTAAGATTTCGCCTCGAGTAGAGATCACATGAGTTCTAGAGTCCTTGAGATGTTTAACATATCAACTTATTCATATAAAGTTTCTCTAAGTAGTGAAAAAGTGGATATTCATGGCTATCGTGCTCAAATATTGAAGAAACCAAGAATGAAACTCAACTAGCAAAAGAATCAATCATGCAAACAACACAATCTTAAGCATTACCAAAGGTCTATTTCCAATGATTGTCATAGTAATATCATAGGATATTGATCGTCAAAAAGACCACACAACTCATATTTTTTAACTAAACACAACATTCAAAGTAAATAAGCAAATCAAATCATATTCTTGAATTCAAAATGAACATTGTCCTCAAAAACAACTTCATTCCTTAGTCAAACTTGATTACCTTGCCCCCAATTAAATATATCTATTCAAAGAAGTTCAAAACTATTTCCTCCATTAACTTTGAGCTATTCAAGTGGGTGGTGGTTATAAGGGTGATAGGTTATGGCAAGTCTTTGGTTTTTCCGTTTCAGGATCTGGAATCCTACCATTGTCAATGAGATCCTCTATCTTATGATGCAAGCGGGTGTAGTTGCTTGTAAGGTTCCCAGTAGTTAGATAAAAGAGGCAGTATTCGTGGTGTTTAGGGTTTGGTAGGTAAGGCCCGTACTGTTCCTTACAGAGCAATGGTAATAACTTAGAACATGCATGCAGTTTCTCAAAAACCTTGGATAATGGTTGCTATAAATTGCTGAATTTTCTCCTCTCGTGCTGCTTCGTAACATTTAGTTCAATATTCTTAGCAGTTGCTCCCTTGTTCTAATTATTATTTCTTAGGTTGGTGACTTCTAGGTTTTCTAGAGTTTGTAAAGATTGCTGATGTGCTGGAGTAAGATGTTATGGTGGAGTTGGAGTCAATTTGTAGATTAATAGCTTTGTCAATTGGGCTATTTGCAACTTCCATATCTTTATATCTGCATTATCTTGTCAACCTTCTTATGCAAACCCCTCATTTGTTCTCCATCTAATTCAATGACCTCTGCCTTCTGCGAATGTCTTTCTCTATTGGCCGACATGTCCTCACCCTTCTTTTCTTGCTCCTTTGACACATAATTACTTACTTGCTTGCCCTTTTCTAGATAACATTTCCCACTCTTGTGTCTCATCATCTAAGAAATCATCCCACATTCCTATCACTCTTACCTCTTCAATTTCTTTTTCTTACTCCAACCTTTCCCTCTTGACCCTACCTATCTTTTTATTTTCTTTCACATAATCAAAGGAATCTAGCATTTGTTGTTTAGTCAAACTTGAGCTAATCATGTAGGTTATGGCATGTATTTGTGTTTTTGTTATTGGAATTTGGCCATTATACATGAGATTTTGAACCTCATGATGAAGGCACTTTTATTAGTTTGTGGTATGGCTAGGTGTTTGATAGAAGTCACAATACTCATTGTGTTTGAATTTGGCTGGAAGTGGGTTTGGTAAAGGTAAAGGCACAACGGGTAATATCTTAGATTGGGCACGGAGCTCTTCGAAAACATGGGATAGTGGTCATCCTAATTGGTTGAATTTCCTTTGTTGTGTCATAACATTCACACCATTTCTAACGGCTATCCTGTTAACCTGGTTTGTAACTCACCGAGTCTCTCTTGGGAGATTTCTTCCTTGCTCATTCTCAATGTCCTCAATCTGGATATCAGAGTCATGTAAATCCTCAAAAGTCTTTAGTGGGAACCCTACCAAACAATCACGGATAGGAGGGAGTGCTCCTGTCATTACAGTCCTTACTTGGTCCTTTTCAGTAGGCCTAGTCACCATCTAAGGAACCTTCCCTCTCTAACGAGTTAGGTACTCAAAGAACATCTCATTGTCATTTTCATGAGTAGTCTCCAAATCTCGCAGTGTCACATCTAACTGTGTTGTAGGAGTATTAATCAATAAACCTCTCAGATAACTTAGTCCATTCTTCCCTCACTCTGTCTTCTTGCTTGAGGTATCATTTCAGTGCTCGCACCTCTAGTAAGTGTATGGAAAATTTCAGAATCAATTACCTTGACAAGCTCATCATGTCTATCATAGCAGCGTAATGTCGAAGGTGGAACTTTAGATTCCCGTCCCTAGTGAACTTCCCTAAGTTTGACATCTTGAAATTAGGTGGTAGACCTTCTATTTGCATATTAGAAAGGTCCTCTATCCCTTCCAGTCCTTTCTTCTTCATCATTCCCTATATTTTCTCTAAATCTTTAGAGAACTTCTTCATGGCTTCTTTAGCCCTGAGGTATTACTCTTCATCATGGAGTCCTTCCTTGTGATTTTTGTTTCCCTAATCTCCATTACCATTAGGGTTTCTGAATTCCATTCGGATGGTGGATCTTTGCTAGATCCTTCATGATTGGTCCCTGTGATTGGCCCCATTCTTGGTGGCAATCTAATGGTTATCAGCCTCTTCATCTCCATCATCTATTGCCTTATGGCATCCATGTCTACCCTTGTCTGGTCCATGGCACCAAACGAGTTCTATTCTACCATAACCTCTTCTTCCTTTGACTCCACTATGTCCTTTATCTCCACAGTTTCTACTCTATGCAAACAGCCTTCTTATCTTACCCAAGCTATGATGACTACAAACACAAAGGGTTAGCATGATGCATGATGCATGTATGCATGCTTATGCATAGCATAGAAAACATAATCATAGTATAATCATCCTTCCAACCTTATTTCTCCCCTACAAATGGTAAAGTCATCTCCCTAGGATTTTGGCTTAGACCTCTTTTCAACAAGGGATTAGGAGTCTTTAAACCCTCTCTTTATTGGATACCTTAGTGTCCAAGTTTCATGATAACTATGCATAATTCAACGTTGTGCTACCAACGTGCAAGAAGCTTTCAGGCAATGTGCATTAATTATGCGCATTGCATGCAGTCAATGTGCAAGAAGCATGTAGGTAACTTGCAACAATCGTGGCCATTGCGTGCAATCAATGGGCAAGAAACGTGCAGGCAACGGGCAAGAATCATGGCCATTGCATGCAATCAATATGCAAGAAGCGTGCATGCAACGTGTGACAAACGTGTTTATTGCATGCAATCAACGTGCAAGAAGCGTGCAGGCAATGTACAATAATCGTGTGCATTACATGCAATCATGGTTGTCACTACTTGGACTCTAAAAGTTCATTCTCTTATTCATGCAACAAACCAGCGATTCTGGGTTATCCTAGGATTGCCAGTATGTTTATCTACATGAGCTTTGGTCTATGTTCATGGGACAAGAGTCCTTCGAGTAGAGGTACTATCGAGTGGGAGGTGGTCCTCTTTTTATACCAACTTAATGGAACGTACTCAAGGTGGTGATCATAAATGATATAAGTCTCCAAGGCTTGAAAGGAACACGAGGAATCCTTTGCGCAAGGGCCATAAATGTGCTTTTTTCCCAATGTGGGATTGTCGACTATAGACGGCTGTGGATGGGGCTTTCATCCCGCTAGAGCGCTTATGACCATGACACTATGGCAAAGCCTCTTTTTGAGACCTAAGGGAACACAAACGAGCCATAGGCACGTTTGGAGAAATGGAGTTGCCAACCAATTCTTCAATTGGGATTGAATGGAGGCAATCTGATCCTTGGCTTCCAGACCTAAAATACCCTCATCCCTTTAGAGATGGGTTCAGGAAGCTAGGTATGAGTCATTCGACCTACCCAGATCAAAATCTGACCTCTACTAGGGCATACTAAATTAGAGTACCTCATGTTGACATACAGTTCACTTAAGTTATTAATTTTATGCACACATTTCATGTTTTATATTCATTAGTCATGCGAAGTGATTATTCAATCAAAGCAATAGTGTATTCATACATAGAAAGAGGGGGGAGAATAGATTACATTACGTTTAAACATGGGGGAAGGGGAAGAGGATTACATCCATTGTTCTTCAATAATAAAATAAAGTAATTCTATTTGGCACTTCAAATATAACATTCGTTCATTCAAATATTATAAGTAATGGTCCCTCGCCATCAATACGAGTCCACCATCACTTCATGTCATCATACAACATAATATATCCATACATTCATATATTTCAAAATACAAAGCCATAATCTAGAATCATGGCACTTCAACCTAGATTTGATAATTCTATCATGGTAATTTTACCCATTGCTATTCTGGCATAATTCATATTAATTCACAATGTCATGGCATTTCTAGCCTAAACATGGTTATCATGGCATATTCTAGCCTAATTCAAGCAATTAACATCAATCAAGGCTATTCTAGCCCAATCAAAACATTACAAGGGGGCAAACAAGGTAATTCATACCTATTCTATGCTATTTACGAGCATGCTTCAAAACAATCATAAGTTCTTCTAATCATGTTTCTAATCATGTGCTCCTAAGCATAATTCTAAGCATTCGTGAAGAAAATTAAATTCCCTACCATGATTCTAATAAAGAAGGGAAAGTGAACTTACCTTGACATACTTATCCATCTTGAAACAAATTAGGTTTAAACAATTCATAAAACCCTAAACATGCTCTTAAGCATAAAATTAAACTCTAAATATGCTTATTCTAAGCAAGAAAAGTAAATAAGAAAAATGATAGGGGAGAAAAGAGGATTGCTCTTAAGATATACCCTTTGCGAGTTTCGAGCAATAGAATGCCTAAAAACTTTGAACTGGAAAAGACTTCTCGAATTCCTGAGCATGTCCTCGAAAGAGGAAAAGAGATGATTATATTCGATAATCAGTGTGTCTTGAGACGTGAGCCAAGGGGGGTCTATATAGTTGAGAGTTGAGGTTCAAAAGGAAGCAGAAAACAAAAAAAAAAAAAAGAAGGTTTGAATAAGAATTTTCCAAGAATATGCCACCGACAACCGAGCAGTTATCAAACAGCTGGCCAACTATTGACACATGCAAAAAGGATTACCTCTCAAGTATAGGAGTGTCAAAGTAATAAATCCGATAAGACTAGGGTCGATCAATGAGGAAGGGGATCTAGCGGTATAAATTAAAAGATGAGCAAATATAATATGAATGATTTAAATAAATAACAAGATAATGTTAACAAATATAAGTAAAGATGGTAGGCGGTACTACCGACCATTCAAATGTAAAACAAAAACAAAAAGGTGGTAAAACCATCCATGTAAATAGGTGGTAAAACCTACCATAGCAAATGAAGGAACAATTTCATAAGTAATAAACAAGAATACTTAAAATACACAAGTAAGAGAAATTGACATAATAATAATGAAAATAAGGTTAAGGGATCCGCCATTGATATATCAAATAAGGATAAATAACCCAATTATTACTCAATTGGAAGCCACACATCAAGGAAGTTCCAATCGAAAGGTATGTCATTTAAGCCCATTTTAGTTATATGAATTATGTTTGTTTCATTACCAATATTTATACCACTTTTTGTAAAAGGGTTCAAGCATCCAATGTACCAATCACCATATGTCTACAACAAGTCAAGATTCCTAACTAAAATTGTACCGGTAAGGAAGAACCATACGACATCTAGAAAGGATCCAAGCATTTGATGTGCCAAGGATTGTATACAATGGATCAAGACCTCCACTTTACAAGTGGTGTTAGGATTCATTAAGAAAATAAATATAAAACATATAAAATAAACAACACAAGATTATGATTATTCAACACATGTCAAGGGTTAGAAAATCCTTACTCTCATATCAAGAGTGAAACCTTTTCACCTTAGCAAGAGAGAATTTAGCAAGACATTATGAAATAAATGAAATAAATTGCAAGAAAAAGAAGATTGATTAATAACATTAAGAGAGCAGAACACAAGAGAGAAAAACATAATAATAATTAAGAAATCCCAGCAAGAGCCACGATGTCCTAATAGGTCACAATGCACCTTTATTTATAGATACATTTGGGGGAACACTTGTCAAATTACAAAAGGACAATTGTAAAATATCTTGTTCACAATTTAGATCATCATGTACACTGACTTTGACCACCAATTTCAACACCAAAATATGTATAATTTTGATCATATGTCTTCATGAAAGTTGTAGATATTTCTCTCATCTTTCTAGAACATCTTGATTCATATGATTTGGATACATATATCAAGAGATATGGTCAAAATATGGAGGCATGGTCAGGACTAGGCTGAAACTGTAGAGGAGTTCATTTCAAGCCCATTTTTTGTCCACTAAAAGCCCGAATTTCATGATGCTTGTGAATACAATCTTGTAGATGATTTAATCAGCTTTCCAAAAATCAAGATTTGCACCATTCTGATCTATAAATAGAAAGTTATGCCCATTTTAGTGTACCTACAACAAAAATTAAAATTAAGATGAAGCTAATTCAAAAGATGCCAAGACTACAAATATTCTTAAGCTGAGGAATTTTATGACATTATTAGTGCAAAATAATGGATTAAGCTCTTATTAATCATACACATTTAAGTGTTCCTCACACCCCCTAACCAGCTTATTACTAGTCCCTACAATTAAAGCGTTATTATTCAGTAGTGATTTGCAGAATTTTACATCCAATGTGGCTATTATTGCACTTTCCTTGATTCTATCCAAATAAACAAACTCTCAGCGATTTTTTTTTTAAGACTCATGTACCCTTCAGTCAAGATATTAACAAACTTTCTTTTTGTGCTCAGTCGACATATTGACTATGGGGCTTTTTAGAAAGAAGCCATATCAACTCTAATATTTGTTAAGGCTTACATTCTTAGGTGGGGGGCATTCATTGTCGTCGTTTTTTTTTTTTTAATCAATGCATCTTTAACCCATGGAGCAAGCCTTAGGCTACTCCTAGACCAGTATGCCTTACGGCATTACGTGTTAAGGTACCCCTACGAGCTTAATGACTCAGGTTGCTGATGCTTTATTTTTCTTAGAAAATTATGAATAGTGCAATGTTCAATCCCCTAAAGCGTTCTCCTTAATCCATGTAACGAGCTTTGGGCCAATAGCTCCCAAACCAATTGGTCTTAGGGTATTAGGTGTTGAGGCACCCCTCGATAATTACTCAAATTAAGGAGTATATGAGACCATACTTATCTATAATTGCTTGTTTGTTTATTTCTTTTTTTTTTGTTTGCTTTTTTTTAACTTTCCCCTTCCTTTTGTTGTCATCCTAAATAAAACAAAAGAACTCAAATATTACAATATTTCATTTTGCAACCCATAATCATTCGTCAAAGTATGTGTATGTGTGAAGAAAGGTTCATGAATACTTGTTTAATGAGTACATGAGCAAACAATTTATTAAATGATAAAGTTGTTAGAGTTCATAGATTTGAATAATTCAAAGTGAAGTGAATAAGACAACCTTGTTATAAAATTCAAAAATCAAAACTAAAAAATATCAAGTTAGTTGAAATCAGTCTTCAAAAGTACAAAATCAAAACAAAGTGATAAATTAGTTAGAATGGGCTTCAAGAGTTCAAAATGGCCATTTTTACTCTGTCATTCCTGATCCAGAATGCATCTCAAAAGGAATTGAACTCTTTACACTGCCACTCTAAATCTAATTACTAACTCATTTTTTTTTGTTATAAGAAGAAAATATAAGACACACTTATTTCTATTATCCCCCCCCCCCCAAAAAAAAAAAACCAAATAAAATATTATCCTCAATGTTTAAATGTAGAGAGATAAAGTATAGGAGATTACCTGAAGCTTTAGTATGAAAAGAGACGACCTGAAAGACACGTAAGATAAAATTCTTCAAATAAAACAAAAGATAAGAAAAATTGCAAACGAAGCGTCAGATCCAATTTGCACTTTTTGTTTTGTCCCCCTAACTAATTAATTTGAGTTGCTGCTGGGTAAGGTTCGTACTCAACTACTACTAATTTGTCAAGTAATTCATTAGCAGTAGTGGCAGAAACAAGGATCTGTCGTACCGAATGTGGGATAAAATTTTGTTCTACAACTTCATCAACAAAACGTATCAAAGGATCAAAGAAATTTTTAACATTCAGCAAACCTATAGGTTTTTTATAGAGATTCAATTGGGCCCAAGAGGCAATTTAAAAATTTCTTCAAAAGTACCAAAGCCACCTGGTAAAGCAATAGAGGCATTTGAATTGATGAGCATATATGCCATGCATTCATGCAAAGTGGAGGCCTGTAACTCCTGCCCAACTATTTTTCTAATGAAGGTTTCTACAACCAAAGCTCTAGGAATAAAACCTAAAACTTGACTACCTCTTAAGAGTGCAGCTGTTAACACACAACCCATTAACCTAAGGCTACGTCCCCTGTAAACCACATGAATCTTTATTTCAGCTAAAAGCCTACCAAGATAATTTGCTACTTCTGCAAACTCTTCACTTTTTCCAGGTCGAGATGCATAGAATACACATATCTTTTGGATTTGACGTTTTGAGGTTCCCATCATGTCTATGCAACTCTCTAGTTATATGTGTGAGAAGAATTAGAGATGTCATATTTACGGAGTGAAAAAAGGTATTCTAATGATGACATCTATATAGGTAGCTCGGCTATTTGTTGAAAAAGTTTGACAATAAAGCATAGAAATTCAAGAAAAATGACAAAAATAAGACAACATAAATGCATAAGTCAATCAAAAGATAGAGATATAAATTAAAAAATGACAGCTATAAGACATAAAAATTCAAAAATGATAGCACACATGCATATATACAGGTAGTTGTGACTGTGACTCACATCTTCCTCTGGGTTTACGTCCAAAAATAGCTTAAACACCTTCTATGAGTTTGGGATATGTTTCCCATGTAGTTTTCTTATAAACTGGCAAACAGGGTCATTTTGAGTCAAATTCTCGAGCCTGTAACGTGCATGCTCTTCTCAAAATTGTGCCATAGTTTCAAAATTTCACGCTACACAATTCCACAAGGATGCGTCTCAAGAGTTAATTGTACAGAATCCAAAGACTCCCTACTCAGTCTATTCTTGATGAATTGTAGCTTATATCCTCGATTGTTAGACAAAAATCCCATGGAGTGGCAACGCTAATCACAAGTCCCTCGTGCACATTTGCGACAAACTTGTAACCTTTTTGCTCTTTGCTTTGGCGTAAGAGCTTTTTCCTAAACCTGGCATGTGAGAAACAAGATTATCAGAAAATTCACAAGAAAATAGAATATTGGCTTCAATTAACCATCTTAAATCAACAAGAATACCCTTGTGCATTAACATCTTTAGTCTTTCTACTCGAGCTTTGTAAATTTCAAGCAAATCATTTTAAGGAAGAGAGGGAAAACATGTGTGCAGATTCAAGAGAATGGTATCCATGTAAAGAAAATGAGAGAGAAGAAAAGAGAATGAATGCAGAGTGACCAACAATTTTTAGGGAACTAAAAAACCAATTTTAAAAATCACGGATTACCGTATCCGCCACTTGACTAGGAAAAATCAATCCTTAAAAATGATCGACTAAAGCAATGGACTCTTCATTTTGATCAAATTTTTCAAATAATGGTTTTAACCATTGTCCATTAACTTTAAAAACATTATCACTCCTTGGGTTCTCAATTTCAACTACTCCATGAGAGAAAACATTTTTAACAATGAAAGCTGCAGTCCAACGAAACCAAAGTTTACCAGGAAACAAATGCAATCTTGAATCATACAAAAGAACTTTTGTGAAGGTTCAAAAGATTTTCTAACAATGGATTTGTCATGAAAAAACTTCAATTTTTCTTTGTAGATTTTAGAATTTTCATAAGCCTCATTCCTGATTTCTTCAAGTTCACTCAGTTTGAGTTTACGTAACTTGCAAGAATCATCCAAATTTGTATTAAATGTTTTAATGGCCCAATAAGCTTTATGCTCAATTTCCATAGGCAAATGATAAGGTTTTCCAAAAACTAATCTATAAGGAGACATACCCAATGGTCTTTTGAAAGCAGTTCAGTATGCCCAAAGTGCATCATTAAGTCTTAAAGACCAATTTTTACGGTTTGGGTTAACCTTTTTTTTCTAAGATCTGTTTTATCTCCCTATTAGCTAATTCAACTTATCCACTTGTTTGCGGGTCATAAGGTGTAGAAATTTTATGAGTTATTCATTAGAGTTTCAAATGGTTTGTTACAAAAATGTGTACCCCCATCACCAATAATGGCTCGAGGAATTCCAAATCTACACAAGATATTCTCTTTCAAGAATTTGATAACAGTTTTGTGATCATTATTTTGACATGGAATTGCCTCTACCCATTTTGAAACATAGTTTGCTACAACAAGAATGTACACAAAACCAAATAATGGTGGGAAAGGTCCCATAAAATTAATACCCTAACAGTAAAAAAATTCAATAACAAGAATGAGATTCAAAGGCATCATGTTTCATTTTGAAATGGATCCCAATTTTTTACAATTTTGACAAGTTTTGCAAAATACAAGTGCATCTTTAAATAAGGTGGGCTAATAAAATCCACATTGCAAGATTTTAGTACCTATTTTTAGATGAAAAGTGTCCCCCACATGCTTGGGAATGACAAAAATTAATGACACTACTTACCTCACTGTTGAGTATACATCTTCTAATTATTTTGTCCAGACAATATTTGAACAAATATGAATCATCCCAATAAAAATTTTTCACCTCGGTCAAAAACTTTCTTTTGTCTTGAGCACTAAAATGAGGTGGCATTTCCCTTGTTTTAAGAAAATTTACAATGTTAGCAAACCAAGGTATTGCAGCAATAGAGAATAAAATTTCATCAGAAAAAGAGTCATTGATAGGTGAAGTTTCAATTAATGTCTCTATCACGACATTTTCGGCTCTTTTGCTTATCCTTTATTGTGATATTGAATTCTTGGAGCAATAATATCCATCGTATCAATCTAGGTTTTGTATCCTGTTTAGACATTAAATATCTCACAACTGCATGGTTAGTGTAAACAATAGTTAGAGAACCAATTAAATAAGATCAAAATTTGTCCAGTGCAAATAATACTGCAAGTCATTCTTTTTCAGTTGTTGTGTAATTCACTTGTGTATCATTTAGAGTCCTACTTGCATACATGTAAGGCTTACCTTCTCTTCTTTGTCCTAGGACAGCACTAACAACATAATCGCTCGCATCACACATCAATTCAAAGGTTAAGGACCAATCAGGAGATTACATAATTGGAGCAATTGTTAAAAGTTTAATTAACTTATCAAAGGCATTTTGACATTCTTGAGTCCATTCAAAAGAAGTGTCTTTTATTAAGAGGTTACACAAAGGTTTAGGTATAGCATTGAAATTTCTTATAAACTTCTTATAAAATCCAGCATGCCCTAAGAATGAATGGACCTCTTTGACTGTTTTTGGTGGAGGTAAATGGGAAGTTAGTTCCACTTTTGCTTTATCAACTTCAATTCCCTTGGAAGACACCACATGACCTAAGACAATTCCTAAGGTAACCATATAATGACCTTTTTTTCAATTTAAAATAAGACCTTTTTCTTCACACCTTTTTAGGACTTTTTCTAAGTTTTCAAGACAATTATCAAAAAAGTTTCCAAAGACAGTTAAATCATCTATGACAACTTCTAAAAAATGCTTAACCATGTCACTGAAAATGCTTAACATGAATATTTGAAAAGTGGCTTAGCATTACAAAGTCTAAAAGGCATCCTTCTAAATGCAAAAGTGCCAAAGGGGCACATGAAGGGGATCTTTTCTTGGTCTTCAAGTGTAATGGGAATTTGATAATAGCCTGAGTATCCATCGAGAAAGCAGTAGTAGGAGTGCCCTGCTACTCTTTCTAAAATTTGGTTAAGGAATGGTAAGGGAAAATGGTCTTTTCTAGTGACTGTATGTAATTTTTCTATAGTCAATGTACATCCTTCAACTAGATAAGACTCGAGTTGGTAATGATTCACCCTTTTCATTTTTGACTACTATAATGCCAGATTTCTTAGGTACTACTTATGTGGGGCTTACCTACTTACTATTCGAGATAAGGTAGATAATTCCCACATCAAGTAGTTCAAAAACTTCAGCCCTAATGGCCTCTTTCATATGTGGATTTAATCTTCTTTGAGATTGTTGAGATTTTTTGACATTTTCTTCTTAATGTATTCGATGTGTATAAATCAAAGGGTTAATACCTTTTATGTCTTTTAAGGTCCACCCAATTGCATTTTTATGCTTTTTAAACACTTCTATCAACTTACCTTTTTGCTCGCTTGTAAGGGATGGAGAAATCACCATTAGATACATCTGATTCTCCCCAAGATATGCATATTTTAGTCCTTCAAGTAAAGGTTTCAGTTCTAACCTGGGAGCTTCCTCTTCCTTACTTTAATTATATTTTCCTAATTCTTCAAATCGTGGTTGCGAGCCTTTTTCCATCACCTGTGCACAATCTAGTAAGGAACATATATTAGAAAGATCAGGCTCTAATTGCATACTCGATTCTAATGATTTGACTCAACAGGTTTCCAAAGGGTCAAAAAAACTTCCTTTTTGGATGTGGTCCTCCACAATAGTTTCAATCATATTAGCCTCCTCAATTTCATCATCTTCTTCATGCGGTTGTTTGCACATATTAAAAATATTAAGTTCTAATGTCATATTCCCTAATGATAGCTTCATGACTTCATTCTTGCAATTAATCAAAGCATTAGAGGTAGCTAAAAAGGACACCCTAAAATGACAGGAATTGAATTACATATTTCCACCCATTGTGTGTCCAAGACGATAAAATTCACTTTGTAAATGAATTTATCAACTTGAACTAACACATTTTCTACTATCCTCTTATCTATTAGTAAGCAAAAAGAGTCATAGAATTAGGCTTTAACCCACCTAGATTGAGTTTCTAAAAAACTGAGTATGGAAGCAAATTCACACTAGCACCAAGATCAAGTAAAGCTTGTTTCAATTTTATCGTCTCCAGTCATACATGAAATTTTAGGACAACTTGGATCCTTATATTTCATTATATTATTGTTTTGAAGAATAGCACTTACGTGCTTGGCTAGAAAGGCCTTCTTTTTCACATTCAATTTTCTTTTTACAATGCACGAATCTTTCAAAAATTTGGCATAAGAAGGTATTTGATCATATCTAGCAAGGGAATGTTGACCTTTACTTGTTCGAAAAATTAAAAAATTTCACAATTGTGGGTTGGCTTCTTTTGTAAGAAATTTAGGCACAGGTAGGGATTTGGTTCCTTCTTCGCTACGTGTTGGTTTAGTAACCTCTTCCTTACCCTTAGAGATGGATTCTTGTTCTTTCTCATAAGGTTTAGGAATCTGTTTTTTGACAACCTACCATTGTGAAGGGTCATGACCAATTTTGCTTGGTCAACATAATGGTTACTCGAAATACCCGCATGATGCGTTCGAAACTAGCAAGTATACTAGTCGCACAAGTAATAAAGTGATAAGTAAGATATCGTTCCCACGAGGATTGATTCTAATTGAATTTGTTATTTCCAGCAACAATAAACTAAACAGGGAGGAATTTTTGTTGAATGCTTTAATAAATGAAATAAGAATGCAAGTAAAGAATAACAAAACAGAAAGTAAATTTGAATGAAAAATCAATGGGAGAAATCTGGTTAAGGGATCCTTCTCTACCACAAGATATGGATTTGCGAATTAATAATAGAATTGTCATCCAATTACACCATTCAAATTATCAACCGTAGATAACAACAAGCTCTGTTATCCCAATCTTTCCTTACTTTGTTGTTAAATAAAATAGGCTCTTTACTTAATCTCTATCCATTAAACAACCTAGAACAAGCTCTCTAAATTTAATTCAATGGATGCATTATGAAAGAAAGACAGGTTGATCTAAGCAATAAACACACAAGCTCGGATTATTTAACTTAGGTTATATTCTCCAATTGCAATCTCTGATCACAATTTTGCTACCAATGATTAGAAATTCAAGACAATTACGGATCAAGATTTCTAGTCTAGCAATAGACAATATCCAGATTATATTCAGTTGGCCACCCAAATACAATCCAACAAGCAATCATAAGCATTAAACATGGGAAAATATAAGCAACTTCAATTAGAGAATTGGATAACAATTCCTTGCACAATCAATTCATAAAAACCAGATCAAGGGCTTTGAAATCACCCTCAACCAATTCAGATTTAGTTACACATATTCAGATAGAATACAAATACAATACAATATGGAGACATTCCAGAAAATGAAAGGGAAAAGGAAAACTTAGCAAATTTGATGAAATCTCTTAGGATTTGTAGTTCTTCCTCTTTCCAAGCCTTCAATCTCCTTCAAGAACTCTAAGAGATGAGAGAAATCCAAAGATGCAGCCTCCTCACGTTCTCCCCTCTTCAAGTTATCAAAATAAAACCCTAAAATGTGTTTAAATACTCTGCTACAGTAACCTGATACAGTGTCCCGTATTATACATGCTATAGTGATTTGTGGAATTACATTTCTATACTTCTCACACTGTTTTGATTACAACTTTTGGTACACTGAATGGATTTATAAACCGTAAATTTATCCAGAAAATAGACTTCGAGAGCTTTCCAACGGTATATAACCTGTCTCTTATACACATCTAGATGTGTATAAGAGACAGGAAGATGGTTGACTGGCAGAGGTGAAAATGAAGGGTTTTACTCCATTTTTGTACAAGTTGCTCCAAAACTCCTACAAACATCAAAACCACACAAAAACATCAAAATACCAAGGAATATAGCAAAGAAACATGGACGAATTGATATGAAAATGATATATAAATAGACACTTATCAAATTCCCCCACACTTAGACTTTGCTAGTCCTCGAGCAAATAAAATGATACGAAACAGAACTAAACCAAAACAAAATCAAAGAAAAAAAAAACACACAAATGCTTCATCTTGCAAATAGGCCTCAAAAATTGTACTTAATTATAACCCAAGGAAAACTTCAAAATAATGCACTTGATCAAGAATTTTATCTTAAAGATTAGTTTCGCTTCATTTCAATTCCTCAAGTGTGTGTGTGTAGAGCCATTCTCACCTAATCACTTGTAACCCGGATGAGTGTATGCATAAAAATGAATCATATTTAATATTGAAGATGTGTGTATAAATGAACTCCATAGGCCTGCTTTTCAAGTCACTTTCCACTAATGTAGCCATGCACAACACCAAGGATCAAGTGGGACTTTATTAAGCTTGTAACGTTTGGCTTGGGTGAAGGTATGATAAAGGATAATAATTTGGCTCAAATCACCCACAAACACATAAATCATTCAAGACTATGTAGAGCTCAACCCTATAACACAATATTTCAATTCACTAGGTTACTCCTCCATACTTATTTAGAGCACTCAATCTTTTTTTTTTTTTTTTTTGCAGAGAACAAAAGAAAACTACACCCCCACACTTTGTTGTTTCATTCTTTTTAAGAACACTTAAGGGTATAGATCTCTTATTCTTCTTCTTTTGTTCTCTTTTTTTCTTTTTTTTCTTTTTTTCTTTTTTTTATTACACTTCCCTCCCCCACACTTAAACAACACATTGTCCCCAATGTGTAAGTATGTGGATAATAAGTACAGATTGGCTTTTTTCTTTTTTTTTTTAAAACACAATAGAACTCACTTGCATTGCTCATGACACATCCCAACCTCCTCTAACTTCCCAAAACCAGAACATAGCTCAAAATTTAATTGTGAATGATTTACATGCTCGTAGGTAAGGGATAAACTGTTTGGAACAAATTCATTTGAGGTTAGGAAATCTTTTAGTGAGTTAACAAAGAAAAAGGCTTACAAAGGCTCAATGGGTGTAACTAGGGATCAATTTCAGTCAAGGGTGGCTATTAAGGCTCAAACGGTCCAAAGATGGCCTAAATCATTTCCCTAATGTTGCACAGTCTAGGATTTCGCCTCGAGTGACCATCAAACGAGTTCTAGAATTCATCGAAATCTGAAGAAACACTTAAATTGCATAAACTTTCTCTAGGTAAACAAATAACTTAGTGATAATAGCTCAATGCTGAATGTTGCACAAGGAATCAAAGGTAAAGCAAAACCAATAAGCATTTCAAGCACACGGATCCATGCATCATTTATCATTTTCCAAGAGTTATTCTTAATTCAATCATTATCTTATCATCGTCCCACAAAATGCAAGAATAGAGGTACGTGGCGTTGTTACACCTGAGTCAAGATTGTATATTTCAACAATCCTTAGGACCAGTAGCCCGTCAGACTTAAGGTTTCCGCCTATATACCATTTATTTGAAGGAACAAAACAAGAAACAGAGACATTAACACCACATGAAAAACCAAACTACACCATTAGTTAGTAAGGAAGATAACGAATGCGTTTTTCAATGTGGTAGTGAAGGAAAACCCTCACTATTCTGCTTCCGCTCTTCGCGCAAGATCTGTATTAGCCAAAAGTGTTTTTGTTTATTTTTTACAATGACACTGTGATAAAGATAAATTAAAAAAAAAAACACATAACAACTCTAAATTATGCAAAACTAAACTCAATCATAAAATAACAAAGTCCAACAAGTCAGCAAACAAAAACAAGTTAGTTAGAATGGGTCTAAAAAGTTTAGAAGTTAGCCTCCTTATTTAGCCATTATGGATTGAAGTGATCCAGAATGCGTTTCAAGAGAACTTGAACTTTTTAAGCGACCACTCTAAAAATCGAGATTAGAAAATATTACCTGGGATGAAAGAAATAACCTGAAAAAGCTCAAAAGAAACGACATGAAAAATCTCAAATAAACACACTAAAAAGAAAGCAAACAAAAACGAAGCAAACCAGCAAATAGAGATTACAGATGGAGGGTTAAATCCAGTTGACGCCTTTTGTAGCCTTCTCCAAACCAATTTATCCGAGCCATTGTTGGATCAGGTGAATAGACGAATTCTTGTAGTTTGTCAATTAACTCTCCTGCAGTTGAAGCTATAACCAGCATTTGCCTTGCTGACGGTGAGATGAAATTTTTTTCTACAGCTTGATCAAGAAAGGACAACAAACCATCAAAAAAATTATTAACATTTAAAAAACCAATGGGTTTCCGATGGATGTTTAGCTGTGCCCAAGAGGTGATTTGAAATATCTCCTCTAATGTACCATAACCACCGGGCAAAGCTCTAAATGCATCAGATTTAATGACCATATGTGCAATACGCTCATGCATGCTAGAGACCTGTAACTCTTCCCCGATTGTTTTGCCTACGATATCTCGTATAGCTAATGGTTTAGGGATAATGCCGAGAACTTTGCTCCCTCCTAGGGATGCAGCTGTCGACACATACCCCATTAACCCAAGATTACCCCCTCCATAAATCAAATTAATACCCCTCGCAGCTAATGTCCTACTAAGATCAAGAGCTGCTGTTGTAAACTCTCCATCTTTACCAAATTACGATCCACAAAATACGCATATATTTTGGAGTCGCCGAATTGGTGTTTTCTCCATTTCTACAAGTGCTCTAACCTTGTGTAAGACAATGATGCACGTTAGGTAATATGCTTGTCAAGTGCAAGACAGGTTATAATAATGACATTTGAAAATATGGAGAATGGATATATACACACGTAAAACTCTAAAATTTGACACATGGGGACATAATTTCGGTGGGAGTTGCTCGATGCAGATTTATCGCCCCAAAATTTGAAAAAATGAGATATGCTTTCAGCGAGGTTTGACAAAACCTACACACTTATCTCCCACATGAAGCATGGAAAATGGACATAGACTTTCGGTGGGGTTTGACAAAACCCCCACACTTGTCTCCCACGTGAAGCATAAAAAATGGAGATACACTTTCGGTGGAGGTTGACAAAACCTCCACACTTGTCTCCCACGTGTACTTATGCCATAGGTTAGTCATATGGTTTGTCAAAAAGAAAACTTGAAATTAAAACAAACAAAATCAACAAACAACAACAACACAAAAACAACATTGATAATCAGATCAAACGAAACAAGAAAAAAAATTCGACAACAACAACACACATTCAAATATACAAGTAGTTGTGATTGTGGCTCACATCTTCCTCGGGTTTTACGTCCAGTAACGGCTGAAACGCCTTCTATGAGTCGGGGATTTGCTTCCCATCCAGTTTCTTATAAACTGGCAAACAGGGTCGTTTTTAGTCGATTCCCTAGACTATAACTCTGCAATTCATCACGAAATTGTGTCCATAGATTAAGCAATTCACGCTGAACAAGTCCACAAGAATGTGACTCAAGAGTTAATAAAACATTATCCAGTGACTCATTACTCAGACCATTCTTAATAAATGACAGTTTATCTTCTCTATTTCTGGACACAAAACCTAATGAACGACAAGTCTGGTTACAATTCCATTTAGCACATTTATAACATACTTGTAACCTTTTCGCTCTTCGCCTCTTGGCGTAGTAGCTCTTTCCTAGACCAGGCATGTACTTTGCGAGATTAATGTTCGACTCACCGGACAATCTTACCTTAGCTTTGATAAGCGATCGGATATCCGCAGACACATTTAGGAGCATCAACGCCCAAAGTCTAGTCATCCGCACTTTATAAATTTTATACACAGCATTTTGAGGAAGTGAAGGGAAATATTTATGAAGGTTTGACAAAAAGATATCGGCATCCATTGAAGAGGAGAAAAGAAGAGATATTACCGATAATGCGATCGAGTTTGTTTTTCTCCAAGATATGCACGTTTCAAACCTTTTGGCGAATGACTTCAACTTCCGTTTGGATGTTTCCACAAGCTGCTGCACACAATGAGCTCAAAGCACAGAGTAATCAAATTGAAACAAAAGAAAGGAAAAGAAAAGAGCAAAAACGAAACTAAAGACACATAAAAGAGATAACAACACAAAACAAACAAACACTCAAAAACAAGTAAAAAAATATAAAATCAATGAGACAGATGGCAAAGAGAGATAAAACCTGATCAATTTGATAGCCTATGAAAGGAATCTCCTCGAGACACAAAAAATCGATCATTATTACCTCATTTTATTTTTCTTTTCTTTTTTTTAATTTATTTTCAAAAACATTGGGTTGCCTCCCAATAAGCGCTGGGTTTAACGTCCTCAGCCCGACGTTGGTTCCATCATGGGAGGGTCCAATCTCTGCTGTGCTTCTCTAATGGGCTTGGATCCTTCTTCCAACAAGAATATTGCATGCATATGGCTGGGCCTTGGATGTTAGCAATCGTCCACCCAATAGCTATTTTGTGATCTGTAAGTATTCGGACGAGTTTCTCTTCTTGTATTCGTGCAAGGCCCATTTCTATTATAAACTGGCAAAGGATCATTTATCACTCAAGAATCCATGCCTCAAATGATCTGGAAGAAGCTTAAGCTCCAAGGCAGGGGCTGTCATCACAGAAGGAAGAATTTTCTCATTAGATAAAGGAAATTGAATGTATGAAACATCATACCTATTTGTAGTTATTGCTATGGTCTCATCTAAGCTTGCCACAACTTCCTCCATTTGTTTGGACACTCGTATCAAAATTTTTGACTCCTTAGAATTTTCTGTCCCTATGTGCTCATTAATAACTATATCCAATCCATTCTTGCGAGTTAACTCAAAACATTGTTGTGGCAGAGAATCAACAACGTCAACTGCAAAAACAGAATGCAAGTCACTAGAGTACCTCATTGCCTCAAAGATATTGAAACATATCACCTTGCCATCAAACTCTATGATGAGAGTGTCATCACGAACATCAATCTTGGTTCTAACAGTTTTCGAGAATGGTCTCCCCATAAGAATCAGTGTTGGATTAGGAGATGTCTCATCCTCTATTTCAAGAACATAAAAGTCTACTGGGAAAAGCAATTGATTCATCTGCACAAGCACATCTTCCACAACTCTTTTGGTATATGCATTAAAACGATCAGCAATTTGAATGTTAATACCAATTTTCGCAAAAGGTCCAAGATTTAAAGAAGCATAAATAGAATATGGCATGGTGAACGTACCTGGATTTTTGCACTTTGGAGGAATTTTCCTTTGCAATACAGCTGAAACATCTTCCCCCACACTTACTTTCTCATTTCTTTTTAACTTTCTTTCGCTGGTGCATAACTCCTTGAAACATTTTGTATAACGAGGTACTTGTTCGATAGCATCCAAAAGTGGTATACTCACCTCGATTTTGCGAAAAGTTTCCAGGATTTTCTGTTCTTGTTCCTCCTTCTTCGATTTTACAAATCTACTAGGAAAAGGTGGAGGAGAAACATATGAAAGAATGGGGGTTATAGGATTTACCTGAGAAGTCAGTGTTTTGTTCATGGTGGAAGTGGTGTCATCTCCTTCATCAGTTGTGATTTCTTTGGCAGGACATCTAATTGCTCTTCATTTTGCAAAGTTATCGCACAAGAATTCTCTCTTGGATTGATCATCGTTTGACAAGATAATT
Organism: Boswellia sacra; assembly: GCA_013180625.2. Taxonomy (NCBI): domain Eukaryota; kingdom Viridiplantae; phylum Streptophyta; class Magnoliopsida; order Sapindales; family Burseraceae; genus Boswellia; species Boswellia sacra. The sequence continues at coordinate 66,741 of SNVD02004419.1, read as the reverse complement.
CTTCTGAACCTTGGCCCTCGAATTTGCTCATGCTAGTGGCCAATTGTCCCATTTGATTTGCCAGGTTTTGGATACTTGCCCCAGTTTCCTGCTGGAATTGCATTGTGTTAGTGGCAAGTGCATTAACAATGTCCTGGAGAGACATACCTAAGTTTTGTGAAGCTGGTTGCGGTGCTGGATATGGCATTGGTGGTGGTTGCATTTGAAAAGGTTGCTGCACTCTAGGTTGATTGAAACCTTGTGGCCGATTTGGTATCACATTTGGAGTGATTGGTTGATGATTCCAGTAACTGAAATTATGTTGATCTTCCCATCCAGCAATGTAAGTGCTAGAGAAAGGATCATACCATTGCCTCGTTTGTCCTGGAAATCCACCCATGGCATTGGCTTGTTCCATATATTCTTCTTGTAAAGTTGGATACATGTCGATTAGATGCTCCATCGTAGAATATATCCCACATTCATAAGATTTTTGCATATGTCCTACAGCCACGTTTTCCACAAGAGAAGTTAGCTCAGAAAGTTATTGTTCAATGTTCGGAGTGCTTACCTCATTTATTCTCCATGGTAGTTGGGGCTCAAATCCGCCACTGAATTGATGGAAGTTTACTGCCATGTCATCTAAGAAAAAAACAAACAAAAATATGAATCAACAATGAAAACAAAATAACAAATCGATTAGAAAATCATTCCCCGGCAACGGCGCCAAAAACTTGATGCGTTCGAAACTAGCAAGTATACTAGTCACACAAGTAATAAAGTTATAAGTAAGATATCATTCCCACGAGGATTGATTCTAATTGAATTTGTTATTTCCAGCAACAATGAACTAAACAGGGGGGAATTTTTGTTGAATGCTTTAATAAATGAAATAAGAATGCAAGTAAAGAATAACAAAACAGAAAGTAAATTTGAATGAAAAATCAATGGGAGAAAGATGGTTAAGGGATCCTTCTCTACCACAAGATATGGATTTGCGAATTAATCATAGAATTGTCATCCAATTACACCATTGAAATTATCAACCGTAGATAACAACAAGCTCTGTTATCCCAATCCTTCCTTACTTTGTTGTTAAATAAAATAGCCTCTTTACTTAATCTCTATCCATTAAACAACCCAGAATAAGCTCTCTAAATTTAATTCAATGGATGCATTATGAAAAGAAAGACAGGTTGATCTAAGCAATAAACACACAAGCTCGGATTATTTAACTTCGGTTATATTCTCCAATTGCAATCTCTAATCACAATTTTGCTACCAATGATTAGAAATTCAAGACAATTACGGATCAAGATTTCTAGTCTAGCAATAGACAATATCCAGATTATATTCAGTTGGCCACCCAAATACAATCCAACAAGCAATCATAAGCATTAAACATGGGAAAATACAAGCAACTTCAATTAGAGAATTGAATAACAATTCCTTGCACAATCAATTCATAAAAACCATATCAAGGGCTTTGAAATCACCCTCAAACAATTTAGATTTAGTTACACATATTCAGACAGAATACAAATACAATACAATATGGAGACATTCTAGAAAATGAAAGGGAAAGGGAAAACTTAGCAAATTTGATGAAAATCTCCTAGGATTTGTAGTTCTTCCTCTTTCCAAGCCTTCAATCTCCTTCAAGAACTCTAAGAGATGAGAGAAATCCAAAGATGCAGCCTCCTCACGTTCTCCCCTCTTCAAGTTATCAAAATAAAACCCTAAAATGTGTTTAAATACTCTGCTACAGTAACCTGCTACAGTGTCCCGTAGTATACATGCTACAGTGATTTGTGGAATTACATTTCTATACTTCTCACACTGTTTTGATTACAACTTTTGGTACACTGAATGGATTTATAAACCGTAAAGTTCTCCAGAAAATAGACTTCGAGAGCTTTCCAACGGTATATAATATGTCATCGGGTTCATTGTATATCAATACAATTAAATCCGAGAAGATGTTTGACTAGCAGAGGTGAAATGAAGGGTTTTACTCCATTTTTGTGCAAGTTGCTCCAAAACTCCTACAAACATCAAAACCACACAAAAACATAAAAATACCAAGGAATATAGCAAGAAACATGGACGAATTGATATGAAAATGATATATAAATAGACACTTATCAAATTCCCCCACACTTAGACTTTGCTAGTCCTCGAGCAAATAAAATGATACGAAACAGAACTAAACCAAAACAAAATCAAAGAAAAAAAAAACACACAAATGCTTCATCTTGCAAATAGGCCTCAAAAATTGTACTTAATTATAACCCAAGGAAAACTTCAAAATAATGCACTTGATCAAGAATTTTATCGAAAGATTAGTTTCGCTTCACTTCAATTCTTCAAGTGTGTGTGTGTAGAGCCATTCTCACCTAATCACTTGTAACCCGGATGAGTTTATGCATAAAAATGAATCATATTTAATATTGAAGATGTGTGTATAAATGAACTCCATAGGCCTGCTTTTCAAGTCACTCTCCACTAATGTAGACATGCACAACATTGGTAAAGGGTTTCTCCTGGTTTTTGAGTGAAAGTGGTGATTTCTCTTTCAAAAGAATTTATTCTAGGGAAGGAAATTTTTTTTTTAAATTGTTGTTTCATCTCATCCCATGGACTGATGAAACTTGACCTCAAAGTTTGTAGCCATGTTATAGCTTTATCTTTTAAAGAAAAAGGGAAAAGCTTTAATCCAATGGTGTTTATGCTACAATTTGGGTCACTGTAGGAGTTATACACCTCTTCAAAGTTTTTTACGTGTGAATATGGGTTCTCCATGTCAAGGCCACAAAAAGTGGGTAAAAGTTGAATGAAACTCGATTTGAAATTGAAATGGATTGCATCAAGAGGAGAAACTACACAAGATGGTGCACTAGTCTTTGGTTGGTTTTGGTTATAGTGTTGGGAATGATTGTCTCTTTCATTTGTGAACCTTTCCACGTGATTGTCGGCCATGTTTTCTAAGAAAGATGATGCTTTCCTAACAAGTCTACCACTAGATGTGCATGACCAAATTTTCATGTAATTTTAAAGGAGAAAAGGAAAGAAAAAGATGAGCACACAACAAAAAATTAATATCTAAAATGAGAAAAAGGAATACTTACAATGTTGCACGCCAAATTTTATCTTCTCCGGCAACGCCGCCAAAAACTTGACACATCCAAAAATGATTATCTCCCAAGTATAGGAGTGTCGAAGTAATAAACCCGACAAGATCGGGGTCGATCCACGAGAAAGGGGATTTAGCGGTATAAACTAAAATATGAGCAAATATAATATGAATGATTTAAATAATAACGAGATAATGTTAACAAATATAAGTAAAGATGGTAGGTGGTACTACCGACCATTCAAATGTAAAACAAAAACAAAAGGCTGCTAAAAGCATCCATGGAAATAGGAGGTAAAACCTACCATAGCAAATGAAGGAACAATTCCATAAGTAATAAACAAGAATACTTAAAATACGCAAGTAAGAGAAATTGACACAATAATAATGAAAGCTAAAGTTAAGAGATCCGCCCTTGATATATGAAATAAGGATAAAAACCCAATTATAACTCAATTGGAATCCATATATCAAGGAGGTTCCAATATGAAGGTATGTCATTTAAACCCATTTTAGTTATATGAATTATATTTGTTTCGTTACCAATATTTATGCCACTTCTTGTAAATGGGTTCTTCCTTATGGACACAAGTCTAGTTAGTAACCTTGATTTGTTGTAGACATATGGCGATTGACACATTGGATGCTTGAATCCAAGCATTTGATGTGCCAAGGATTGTCTACAATGGATCAAGACCTCCATTTTACAAGCGGTCTCAAGATTGATTAAGAAAATAAATATAAAACATATAAAATAAACAATGCAAGATTATAATTATTATGCACATATCAAGGGTTTCACCCTTTCACTTTAGCAAGACATTATGAAAGAAAGGAAACAAATTGCAAGAAAAAGAAGATTTATTAATAACATTAAGAGAACAAAACACAAGAGAGAAAAACACAATAATAAGAGGTCCTAGCAAGAGCCAAGTTGCCCTAATAGGTCACAATGCACCTCTATTTATAGATACATTCAGAGAAAAACTTGTCAAATTGCAAAGGAATAATTGTAACATATCTTGTTGACAATTTGGATCATCATGTGCATCGACTTTGACCATGGATTTCAGCATTGAAATATTTAGAATTTGATCACATGTCTTCATAAAAGTTGTAGATATTTCTCTCAGCTTTATACAACATCTTGATTCATATGATTTGGATACGTATATCAAGAGATATGATCAAAATATGGAGGCATGGTCAGGCTGGCCTGAAACTGCAGACAAGTTCACTTCAAGTCTATTTTTGGTCTACTTAAATCCTGCATTTCATGATGCTTGTGAAATATAATCTTGTAGATGATTTAATCAGCTTTCCAAAAAATCAAGATTTGCACCATTCTGATCTAAAAATAGAAAGTTATGCCTATTTTATCAAATCTACAACAAAAACTGAAATTAAGATGAAGCTAATTCAAAAGATGCCAAGACTACAAATATACTTAAGTTGAGGAATTTTATGACACTATTATTGCAATAAAATCGACTAAGCTCTTATTAATCATAAATATTTAAGTGTTCGCAACTATTACTAAATAGTCGAGCGGCTGTTAGATAGCCGGCCGATTGTTAGTCAACAACCGACTGGCTACTTGACAGCCGGGAGGTTCACCCCATGACCCTTTCATTTTTAGTACTTTGTAGTATAGTCCCTTCCGACATTTGTTTGTTTGGTTGCCCATAACTTTTCAAGTTCAACTCTATCTCACAATCCGTAAATTTCTACAAAAACTAGACTTCGTACTCCGCAACGGTATATGACTCATCATCAGATTCCTCTTGGATTAATTTCTGGGACTTTTTGAAGTCACATGTTAGTTTTCGAGACCTTTTATCGATTCTCTCTCACCTTTCCTTCCTTGGCCTCCAATGACATTTTGGTCATTTTTATTACTAGACATTTATCTTCATTTCACATCGAGCCTCAAAAAATTTAGTGCCTATAGCTTGCCCCCTACTTTGGAGAAGTTTGTGAGACACAAAAATCGGCAAAGTGCTCTTGCTTAGCCTTTCTTTCTTCGATCTCGACATCATCGCCTTCGTCCTCATTCTATCAAGTTTTCTCATCATATTCTTTCTCTCTAGCTACTCTACAAAAAGGTTTGCCCCTTCAAGGGCTAAGGTGTGCCTATTCAAGGGTTAAGATGTGCCTATTCAAGGGCTAAGGTATGCCTATTTAAGGGCTAATATGCCCATGCAAGGGCTAAGGTGTGCCTATTCCAAGGAAGTACCCATCTAAGGCAAAGGTTTGCCTATTCAAGGGCTAGTGTGCCCATTTAAGGGCTAAGGTGCCCATTCAAGGGCTGAAAGCATCCTTATGATGCTATGCCACAACACTCCTTAGTGCACCTATTTCTTAGGGTCTGGTAACAGTCTTCAGTGCGCCTATTCTAAGGGCTTAAAATACTCTTAAGTGTACCTACTTCTTAGGGTTTTCAATACTTTTCAATGTACCTCTTCTTAGGGCTTATGCATATTCTAAGGGCTTAAATCACTCTTAAGTGCACCTACTTCTTAGGGTTTCCTTCTAATGCATGCCTATCGAGAAAACTTCTATCATGCACTGCTTCTCAGTCTTTAGACCTTCTATCCTTCATGCCTTCGACTTCATTCTTCCTTTAATCTTTTCAGACTTTGTATTTGCTTGGGCCTTCTTTCGAGTATTCTTCATGCTTCCTTGATCTTCTTTAGCAATTATTAATTCCTTCTGATTCGCTGGGGGAAATATCTTGTCATGTTCTGACATCCTTCATTCTTGACTTCTCTTGCATTCGTCATGCTCTTTATTGGGAAATTTCTTATCATTTTGTTCATTATCTGACTTATCGGGGATCTTTCCCTTGTCTTTGTGAATTCTTGCAAAATTCAAACATCTCTTGATGATATAAAATCAATTCAAATTTTACCTTATTTGGTGTGTTCTTCAACAAACTGCTATCTAGTATCTGGAGGAATACTTCCACGTGATTCCGATCGAAGATTCTATTGATTGATATTACTCTTCTTTCCTTGTGAGTTGCTAAACTATTGCCATGGCCGAGTACTTGTTGCCAGTTCGTTTGAAAAATCTTTTGATGTCTTAAGGTCGATGTAGAGTTTTCTCTTTTTTTGCTTTTCTCTCTTTCTCTCTCCTCTCTGTTTCTTTCTTTTTTTCTCTTTTTCTCTCTCTTCTCTCTTTCTTTCTTGTTTCCTCTCTTCTTTTTCTCCTCTCTTTCTTTCTTTTTTCCTCTCTTCTTTTTCCCTCTTGTCTTTATCTTTATCTTTATCTTTATCTTTTTTCTTCCTTTCTTTTTCCTTCTATCTTTCTTTTTCCCTCTTTTACCCATTTTCCCTTTATTGAAAGGACAGCCACCTGGCTACCAAATAACTGCTCGGCTGTTTGGCCGTCGGCCGATGGTTAAAGGCTTGCATAAAGTTCGTTCGTCCTCTTATTGCTTCATTCACGAGTAACTTTTTCTTTCTTCATCCGATTCACTTTTAATTTTCTCCTACATGTTCATCTAGACTTCCTCTTTCCAACGGCGGGTCATCTAGTCCATCTTGACTTGAATGAGATCGATGCAATCTAGAAATCGACATTAAAAGGTCTTCTGAAGGACCAAGAGGTGCTTGTTATTTATCATATGGCTTCCCGCACGATCAACCAGGTATGCATTCTTCTTCATTCTTCGGTTTTCCATTTTCTAGGAATTTTCTAGGTGTGTATTCATGTAGAGACTTCCATTTCTTGCCTTATGACTACCACGAGAACAAGATGTGTGGGTCTTTTTCTAGAGCCCAAAGTTGGTTCTTAGAGATAGAGAATAAGGCTGTTAGAAGTAGGTTTGCTACTACTGGCTTTTATAAGTTTACCACTTATCTTTCATCTACTTCTCGATACCTTGATCGTCAAGCGTTAGCTGCTTCATGCAAGAGATGGATGGATACGACCCATACATTCCTTCTTCTGATTGGTGAGATAACCATTATGCCTTCCATGCGATGGCAAGGTCATTCTTTTCAACACCTGCACAGTTGACTCAAGGGATCAATGGAACTTAATATAGGAGCTTCTTGGGTGTGAGGTTAAGGACAAGAATAATGTTGCAATTCGATACACTCCCCTGTATGAGTATTAGAAAAGGAGGTCCAACCTGACTCCAATCGAGGTAGATCAGTATGCATGAAGCTTCATCTTGTATCTACTCGGTTCGATGCTCTTTGCCAATACGTCGAACACCCCTTTCTTGACCCTACTTCCTGCCCTCCAGGATCTTGACCTAGTGAGGGATTTCTAATAGGGCTATGCTGCTCTCGGCTAGGTCTTTTGTAGTTTGGATCTTGCTTTTCAAGGTGTTTCTAGGATTACTGGGTTTGCTCTGCTTCTTGAGGTAACTTCTTTCCTTTTCTACACCTTCATGTTTTGTCTGTGTCGATTCCATTCGTAATTTCATCTTGTTCATGATAGATGTAGGCATATGAGTTAGGAGTTCTACCTTCCCCACTCCCTGCTTGTGAGCACTTTTCTTTCCCATAGATGAAGAGGTGGGCTACACATCGTGCAGAGCTCGAGAGATCTCATGAGTTGGACTTCTTTGGCAATTATATTCATATGATGACCTGGGACAAGGTAAAAGACAAAAGACATTATTGTCAGTTCTTTTTATTTACATCATAATCTTACCATGCTTCTTTATTCTTCGCAGATTCGCTCGGAGTGGTAATGGCCTGAGGAGAACTAGTTGGCGTTCATGAGGGTCGCCTCCCTATTCAACTACTACCATATTCTTCTACCTTGCATGAACAGCATGATGTGGTACTTGGGTGATCATGTTTGGGATTGGTCTAATGGCCTATCATGTCGTATGATTTTTCCTTAATCATCAATTTTGATGATAGATTCAGCTGATTTGGCCATGGAGCTAGAGGTGTCGAACTATATAACCAGGATTCATTTGAATACGATCGAGTTCCCATAGATGACTTCTTACATCGACTGGGTTTGAGCTACCTTGTTACACACTGAACCTGGCTGGTCTACTGATGAGACTCCTTATCCTCCTACAGTTTCCAGACTTATGGTGGCTCTTCCACTAGTCGTGGGAAGAGATCGAGAACCTCTTCTTCAGGTACTGGCACATCAGCTTCCTTTTCTACTATCACTCAGCCACCATGTCCACCTCCAGCTCTTGTAGTTGCCTTAGTATTTTAGCTGGTCATATGATCGGTGACCTCCAAGCTTATCCCGGCAATGTTGTCTACACATGGGATGCTAGTGGACAGATCAACAGTCATGTGATCATTGAGGATCCAAACATCCCTGTTCCTTTTGTTCCACAGGATACCACTCTAGTAAGTCTTCTGACTACATATTTCTCAAGTTTCCTACCATTCTTCAATCTGTTACCAATCATAAAATGCAATGGCAATGTAGGTACACGATCATTCATGAAGCGAGTTTTTTGTATACAAGTCGTTTCTCATAGATATGTTTTAAAGCTGTCACATCAGTATCAGGTAAATTAACCTTCTATGCTTCATTTATGCATGATTTTTATTTTAATAGTTTTTCTAACTATGTGATTCTTTTGCTTGATTAGACGAGTTGTCAGGAGATTACTCATCTGGAGTATGTGATTGAGCGGTTTCAATCTCAGTTTGATGCTTTCTCCTTCGATATTGACAATGATGGCAATGAGTAAGATCCTCAACTTATGGCCACCATTCCTCTGATGGGACCTGGTTTCACAACAATTCCCTTGATTCTGGCTGAGACGTTGATCGGATTGGATCGTGTAAGGATTGAACTGGGTCAGAGGTTTGGTGGCAGTCTCCTACTTCTTCAAGTTTTTCCTTTAACCCTAAATTTTGTCTAAGCCAATATTTCAGGTTTTTGACTTAACGGGTCCATTAATTTTTTTCTTTTTTTTATCCTTTAATTTTTACCTAAGCCGCCCTTTCTGGGTTTTCGACTTAGCAAGCCTACCCTAACTTTTGCCTAAGCCACCTTTTTCGAGTTTTCAGCTAGCGGGCTTTTTCTTTTTCTTTCATACCCTAACTTTTGCCTAAGCTGTCCTTTTCGAGTTTTCAGCTTAGTGGGCTTGCTTTAATTTTTGCCTAAGCTACCTTTTTAGGTTTTTGACTTAGCAAGCTTTTTCTTATTTTTTATTATTTCTTTTTTCCAAATTTAGTTACAAGAGAGGCTATCTATTCTAGCACTGTTTGAAGAGGAAATTTCCTGTTTTAGCCCTTGACTTTATACAAGGAGAAGACTTGAGAGATGTTCTTCTTGGATCGACTGGCTTCAAGTCATTCCTGATACTCAGATTCGTTGGCACTGTCCATGGTGGAGGTAGGAGCATGTGACAGTCAGGACATATATTGCATGTGTATCCTTAATGGACTTCACTCATAGTTCATTCTATGATCCTGCTAGACTGCGTCTGTAGTATGGACTTAGGCAGAGGATCATGGATTCACCGATTGCTTTTTGATCCTGGGAGACTGTTTGCTTGTTATCTAAAGCATATGAAGAATTCTTGGCCATATCGCACCAGTGAAAGGAATCTATTCCATGATCCTGATTTTGAGATAGACGACCGATGCAAGGATTGGGTGATCTTTCAGGCCTCCATTCTTGAGCCTTCTATTCAAGCTAGACAGTGCCATGAGCGATATAGTGAGCCTATTCGTAGTCCGTCGAATAGACACAGACGACATTATTAGTATCATTGTTAGCTTAGATATTAGATGCTTTTCTTTTGTCATTATGCAAAATAATAAGACATTTCAAAACCACATTTGTTCCCAAACAATTTCATTTCATTAATAAAAGTAAAATCTTTTGTTCTTTGAACAATATATTTACAATGGGATAACTCTTGTCATTAATCAGCCATTTCTGATTTTTTGATTAATTATTTTTTCTCACACTTTTTTTCATACATAGTATTTCTTTAGCCTGTCCATGTTGATGGGCTCAGTGAACTCATTTCCTTTCATGTCTGATAAGATAATAACCCGTTGGACATGACCTTCATCACAATGAATAGGCCCTCCCAATTAGGCTTAAACTTCTCTCTCGAATCAAACACTACTGGCTTGGCTTGTTTAAGGACCAATTCCCTTTCTTTGAACTTCCTTTCCTTTGTTCTCTTGTTAAAGGCATGAGCAACCCGCTTCTGATATAGTTGCATATGATATCTAGCATTCATTCTTTTCTCATCAATCAAGGCCAATTGTTCATATCTATTATCAATCCACTTCCCTTCAAGAATTCCTACTTTCATCAGAATTCTCATTGATTTCATTTCTATCTAAATTGCTAGGATAGCTTTCAAGCCACATACCAATGAGAAGGGCGCCAAGGCTATCGAACTTTTGGTGTTGTTCTATAACCTCATAACACAAACAGCAGCTTCATCGCTTAATCTTTGTATGTCTACACCAGTTTGGCCAACATCTTCTTGATGTTTTTATTTACAGCTTCTACTACTCTATTTGCTTATGGCCCATATGGAGATTACTTATGGTGTTCAATCCTATACTTCTCGCACAAGAACTTAGTCTCTGCTTGAAAATGGACCCCATTGTTAGTTACGATGTGATGTGGTACTCCAAATCTATATATGATATTCTTCTCGATGAACTTTGCCATCTGCCTTGCCCTTAGTTTACTGTAGGACTCAGCTTCTATCCACTTGGTGAAATAGTCAATCACCACCCCACATATCGATGCCCATTAGAGGCTGACGACCTTATCTCACCTATAATGTCAATACGTCATATTGCTATCATCCCCTATAGCTCCAAGGGCGGTTGGTGAATCAAGTTTTCATTGATCTCGCACTGGTGACACCTCCTCACAAATTGGGCACAATCTGTCTCTATAGTTAGCTAATAAAAGCCTTGCTTCATTATTTTCTTTGCAAGCATTAGCCCATTCATATGCGGTCCACATACACTACTATATATTTCCTCCACAAGCTTTCTTGTTTTTTTCTCATCGACACACCTCATCGGCATCCTTTATGGCATTCTCTTGTACATCAATCCTTGATGACAAGTAAATCGTTGGGCCAACCTTCGTAGTATAGCCCTATCTCTCTCGTTGGCCTCATTTGGCAGAAGCCTCTCTTCCAAGTATCTCTTCAAGTCATAAAATCGTGGCTCCTAATCCACTTTGGCCTCCATTGAATGGGGTTTCTTATAACAAGGACCCCATGCTTGTGATATTACTATTGGTCTCATCAATAATTCTTGGGTACTCACCCAAACTGATGCCAAAGAGGCCAAAGCATTAGCCATCTGATTCTTAATTCTAGGGAGATGGGTGAAGGTACACTACTTGAACCTCTTAATCAACCTTTTGATGTGCTCAAGGTATGTTTTCAACCTTCTATCTTTAGATCCCAATCTTCATTGGCTTGAGAGATGACTAGTTTTGAATCTCCTAACACTTCTATTTCATCAATGCCCATCGCAAGCACAACTGCCAACCAAAAGGCATAGGCTTCACATTCAGCCATGTTATCAGTGACTATGAACTCCAACTTCTTAGCAAATGGAATAACTTCTTCAGTTGGCAATAAACTAACAAATATATTAGATCTTCCTAAGAAAACCTCGAACTTCTTTTTCGGTCTTGGGTGACAGCATATCTATAATTGCATTGACCTTGTCTAGATCTCCTTCTATCCCTTTCTTGCTAACTACAAACCCCAACAACTTTCCTGAGGTAACTCCAAATACACATTTCTTTGGATTAAGTTACAACTTATACTTCTTCACCATTTATAGGAATCTATCTAAAGCTTTAAAGTGACCTCAAATTTTTTATTTCACCATCATGTCATCTACATATACTTCTATCTCCTTATGCATCATATCATGAAATAATGTCGTTGCCATTCATTGGTAAGCATTCTTCAATCCCAAAGGCATCACCTTGTGACAATAATTTCCCCATTTCATAATAAAAGTCAATTTCATCTTGTCTTCATTGGCCATCATTATCTAGTTGTATCCCAAAAACCTATCTATGAAGGAAAACATCACACTGGTGGCAACGCTATCTGCCAATACATTGATGTGAGGCAAAGGAAAATCATCCTTTGGTAAGGCCTTATTCAAGTCTTGGTAATCCACACACATTCAAACCCTTCCATCCTTCTTTGGCACAAGCACGATATTGGCTAACCATTCTAGATATTTCATCACCTCTAAAAACTTATTTTCAATCTGCTTGGAGACTTCATCCTTGATTTTCTAGGCCCACTCCATCTCAACCTTCTCAGCTTCTGCTTGACTGGCTTTATGTGCAAATATGTTATAATTATGTGCTCAGTGATGCTTCTCTCAATTCCAGGCATGTCATCATAGGACTAGGCGAAGACTTCTTCATGTTTCTTTAGCAATTTTTCAAATTTCTATCTCTCTCTTTAGGAGTTGTATCAAGTGCAATACATATGTTCTTCGATTTTTTTATTGTACCTAGATTAATGTAATGGGTTTTGAATGGTATGGTTGTCAAATATGCTAGTAAAATGCAAATTATGATGTACAGAGTCATTAGGAAAGACATCATATAAGTAAGTAAACTGATTCTTTATTGCCTCAAATTTGGAAATATAAATAATTTCCTCTTCGAAGAAGAGGTTGGGTACAAATACATCCTTATAAAACACATCTTTGATTCCTTCCTCGATGAAGCTGGCAAGGTCGATGGATGGGTCTATTGGCAGTGCTTGATCTTGAGGCTTCTCCTCCTTGATGGTCATCTTCTTCATTTCTTCTACCAAGTCATTCCCCTTGGTAATTCTTGCTTAAAGGATGTCTTTAAGGATCTCGAATCCAAGCTTCAACATTCGCTTGAAGACCCATGGTTTAGCAGCTCCCACATACTTTGTATCTTGGGCCTTGACAAATTTGATGAATCTTCCCTTGTTGGGCTAAAAGTCTTCTTCTTCTCCTTCATACTCACAGCCCAATCTTCTTCTAGAAGTTTGGCCTTTGAAATATGAAAAAGATGTTAAACCACGTCTATTCCTCCCAAGCCCAGTTCCTGGCAAGTATCCTTGTTTCTTTATTATCCCAGCTACAATGGGGTTGACTTCGTCTACCATGGCTAGTTGAAAACCTCCTATGTAGGGTATCTCTCCAACCTTCACACTTAAGGCAACTAATGCAATAGTTGAAGCCGCATGAATGGTCATAATCTCCCCATCCATGTTGAATCAAATCTTCTGATGGCTAGTTGAAAGCCTCCCATGTGGGGTATCTCTCCAACCTTCACACTTAAGCAGCTAGTGCAATAGTTGAAGCCATACGAATGGTCATAATCTCCCTATCCATTTAAATCGAATCTTCTGATGTAGTATGAAAGGGACTCTACCAAGTGGATGGAACCACGCTCTTCCCTATAAGGTAGGAAATGTGACTGGAATGTCGACGACTGTGAATTCTATCATTACTTCAATTGGCTCAATCTTCACTAATGCATTGAAGATCCCAATGGCACTCCTCTTCGAGTCATCATAGGCCTTGATCACCATCTCACAAGTCTCAAGCTCATCTTCAATGACCCCAAACTTGTACAATATCTTCATAGGCACAATATTAATGGCCGACCCATCATCCATCATGATGCAAAGAGATATCTTCCCACCAATTTATGTGGTGATAAACAATGGCTTGTTATGATTTCTTCCTTTGAAACGTAGATCTTCATCAGTTAAGGTGATCACCCCCTTCTCATTTACCCCCTTGGGCTCTTTTCTAGTCAAGGCTGTCAACATTTCATTTCTAGTAGCAGCCATTGATTTTTTTCACCTCTGCTAAAGCCTTCGCCATGGCTTCTTTATGCTTTTGGGATGACATCAACAAGTCACAAATGCTAGCATTCACTTGAGTCTTCTCTAATTGCTTGATCACTTGATCTTCTTCTCCTTTAGTTTCCTCTAAGGTAACTTCTTTGCCCTTCTCAACGGTTTTCTCAATTGGTTTCTCTTTCTCCTTCTCATGGTAAAATCTACCACTCCTTGTTACTCCTTGTATTTCTCACCCTTAAGTGTTTCTCCCTCAACTCTTACTTTCTTCTTCATCACTACTAAAGTCAACCCAAAAGTTTGGAAGGGTCTTGATTTTAGGAATATCATCCCATTACCATAACTCTTACTACTTTACACCTTATTGGCAAGCTCTCCCTATGCTCAATGCTCTCAACTCACTTCCCTTTCCGAACTTCTCTACCCTTTTCACCTTAAGCCTCCAAGATGGTGGACCTCTTCTAACCCCTTTTCTAGCCATCCACTTCTCGGCGAAAGCACTGGATGGTATGGACTTCTTCTTGGCAGGTGTCACTTCAACTTCTTCTTCTTCCTCTTCTGGTGGCTCTTCCTTATCTTGATCATGAGGCACACAAATTCGAGTTCTAAGCTTTGCTTGACCCACTTTATTGCAATATTGGTCCATCCACCCTTCTTTATGAAAATCTAAGCTACAAAAGGTATGGTATAATCTTTTGCCCTCTTAATGATCTCTTTGGGCTCTTCTTCTTTGGGCTCTTTAACCTTGGGCTCTTCAGCCTTGGGCTTCTTCTTCGTGGCCACCTTTCTAGTGGACCCTTTAATCTTAAAATTCTTTCTTCTCTTGGCTCTCTTGATCCTACTCGATCGACTTCCTTCAAAGGAGTTCATGACTTGCTCCTCGATCAAGCCTAACCCATTAATGTTGGCTACTCAATGAGGTATCCAGTTGTAATTGGGTAGTGGATTACTTATTGTGTTAGGTTCATGCGTCTCTGGGTTGTCAATCTGGCCCTTGTCCATCAAGTCTTGGATGTCATGGTGGAGACAAGTACAGTCATCAATCTCGTGACCAATCACTTGGTGGAATTCACACGTCTCGTGATGCCTCCAATTCCTTGGTAATGGATTTGGAAGCTCTCTTGGTGGCAATGGCTATAAAATCCCTTCAGCTTTCAATCTTGCAAAGATCTTGGATAATGGTCTCTGCAAATGACTGAACTTTCTTTGCTGGGCTACTGCCTTCACCTTAACATGCTTTATGCCAGACCCACTAGCATGGTGATATTGCCCTTAACTTCTTCAAGGGTAGTATTGTTACTTCTTTTTTTTTTTTAGATTCCAAATATTCTATTTGGATGCCTAAATCATACAAGTCTTCAAATGTTTTGATGAAGAAGCCCATCAATCTATCACTGATAAAGGTCCAGGCTTCATTAATCACCATGCAGACCTGGTCCTTCTCCGAGAGCCTATTGGTCATCTTGGCAGCCTTGGCCCTCCAGCGGACTAGATACTTTGAGAAAGTCTCATTGGGCTTCTGACATGTTGTCTCCAAATCCCTTAAGGTTACCTCTAGTTGGGTATTGTGATGGTACTACTCTACAAATTGTTCGAAAAGCTCATCCTAATCTCCTCAAATTCTCTTAGAGAGGTCATGGTACTATATTACTACATCATTCTAATTATAACATGAAGTACATCAATATATGCTCCCTTGACAGAAGAGTGGTGACCATGACAGCCGTATACTTTCTCAGATGGGTCTTCGAATTTTCGTTAAATTTGGGCAAGTGTGACAGGCAAAACTTTGGCAGCAAGTCATTATCTCCATGTCTTTGGCCAACTACTTGACGGATTCGAGCTCTTCTTAGTTGATTGGGCGTTTTCCCTATCTCTACCTTGGCTAGTCTCACCATCGTCACCACTATTACCCTCAGGTGGGGATTAGTTCATATGGTTGGGCCCATTCTGTAAAGCTCTGATGAGTTGGCCACTTGTTGTTAAAGCGAGGTGATGTCAACCCTCACTTGAGCCATTTCTTGTTGTTGTTGGGTGCGACCATTTCGTCAACTAGTTCTTCTTGCCTTGTCAAACAACCATCTCGCCTAACCCTAGCTATGATGGCTGCAAAACAAAGGTGTTAATGTCATGTAAGCATGCATTTATGCATGATATAATGCATGCTCATACAATGGCATAGACACTTTCAGCCTTCCAACCTTATTTCTTCCACATACGTGAGGTTTGACACTACAAGAATTTTTTAAATATTTGTCACTTTACAATTTTTTTATTTGGCGGTTTTTAAAAAAGTGAGAAATATAACACTGATCTATAAGTCAAACCTACATATTCATCTTATTTGTCACTTTTTGTCTTTATTCAATCTAATATTTATCACATTTTAAAAAACGTGATAAGTATTTGAGTATGTAATCTTTTCCTTTTTCCCCTCACATTTCCTTCTTTTTTTTTTTAATCTTCTCTTTTCAAGTATGTACGGGGTTGCATAAGTCCTGCCTCGTCCAGGGCGGGTCCGAGGCCGGGTCCTAGACCCATTTGACCCACCCCACCCCACACAATAAAGGGTAAAAATGAAAAAATTTAAAATATAAGGGCTTAGAGGTAATTGAAGGGGGCTATTTTGTTAAGTTTTAATATATGTGGATTTTCAGGACATATGACAACCTTTATAAATTTTGTAAATTCCTTATTTCCATTCAAACCCTCCCCAATCTCAAAATCAAAATCCTACACCGCTACACCACGCTACCCTCCCCCAAATTCTGATCTGCTCTGCCACCATCACCACTCCACTGCGAGTCCGCGACTCCATCTGTCGATCTGCGTCTAGTTCACCGTTGCCAACTCACCGATCTGCGTCTAGTCCACCATCGCAGCAAAGCTTCTAGAGTCCACGATCGCAGCAAAGCTTGTAGTCCACGGTCGCCGATCTGTATCCAGTCCACGCCTCCACGATCACCGATCTACATCTAGTCCACGGTCGTCGTTCTTCATCTAGTCCACCGTCGCCGATCTAGATTTGAGTTGATAACTAACTGGTCAATGCTTTAGATGTGTGAGAAATATGAGGATGTGCTTTCCCTGAACATGAGGATGGGTCAATTATAATTGCCTATATATTGGAGTATATTTCATTCTTTGTGTATTCTTTTCTGTGATTAAGAAGCCTTTGTTTGGAAGAATTTGCTTGAGGTTAACTGTATGTACTTACCTTGGGAGTTAGTGAAGGTGGTAATTATATTTAAAGTTTAATTTAGTTTTTGTATATTATGTGCTATTATATGCCTTGCTTCAAGATTTGATCGAATTTATGAACTGGACAATGTGATTTTGTTTCACTTTGTCCTTACATTAACTAAGAAACAGATATAAAAATTCATTTCTCTTCGAAAATTCTTGTAACACTCGACTACTAAAGGCTATGAAGTTCTTGACAAATTGAACTGTTTAAAGTGATGCTCAATGTTTCTCTTCATTAATATCTTCTTGCAAATTAAGTTGCTCTGCTATCTTCTTACATCTGATATAACTTTCTAAATGATGCAGTATTACTACACATTGGAAGTAATAGTGCAAACACTTTTTGAGATAGCTGTTGGATCTTCAAAGCACCTTTATAAGTAAGAATCTTATCATTGTCGTTTTTTCAGCCTATATTTTTTTTAATTTCTTAAAAATCATATTTTTAACTTTTGTATTTTTTTTATTCTACTTCCTTTTGTTTTTTTTAACTTTTATCGTCTTTTCGCATGTGAGTTTTTGTGGCTGCCGATTTGATTTGCTATGGTGGTGAGTTGTGGCTGCTGATTTGATTTGCAATGATGGTGAGTTGTGGCTGCTGATTTGGTTTGTTATGGTGGAGAGTTTCAAAAGTTTTGAGTTGTGTAAGTTGTGATGGTGATGCTAAACTGCTGGATTGTAATGCTAAGTTGCTGGGTTTGCACAAAAATTTTCAAGCTTTTCAATTTTTTTACTGGATGGCAATGGTGGAGCTATTGGATGGCAACGATGGAGATACTGGATGGGGGTGGTAAAGCTGCCAAGTTTGCTTATTGCTAGATTGCTGGTTTATGTTTTTAATTTGCTTATTGTTGGGTTTCTGCTAAGTTGTTAGATTGCTGGTTTATTTTTTTAAGTTGCTGGATTGTTGGGTAGCTAAACTATTTTTTCCATTTATATGAGTTATTATTGTTGGTTTTTTCTTTTAATTTGATTTATGCTAGTATGTTTTTGATTTGCTTGTTTTAGGTTGCTAAAAATGATATGCTAGATTCATGAATTTGTTTTAACATTTTATAAATAGTTAATTGGTGGTGGAAATATCGTATGCATTACATGCAAGTTCATTTTATCGTATATTTGTTCTCTTACTGGTGCACTCTTTTAAGATTCAGTGAGGCTTTAATTTTTCAATGATAAATCACTGATTTAAGTTGGATCAGTGACTTTTCAAAACAATTGCTCTGCAAACTCTGACTTCTTGCCCATACATTTTTGTATATTTTCAACATGTGCCAGTATGTTAATAGTCATACCTTTCACATAAGGTAACAGATGCTTATATACAATCTAGCATAGTGCATACCTGTGATTGTGAACAGTCATTTGAAATTTATCCATTTCTTTGTTATTGGATTTTATTGGCCTGGCTAATTAAATCCATTTTTGTCTGTTTGTCTTTCTTTATTGGTTTTTGTTGTATACTATTCATAGTTAGTTGATGAAATGAATTTGATCAAGCATTTGGAAAAATTAAAGTGAACTGTTAGTTTTGTGGTAGCTACATTGGACTAGATTGTCAACTTGAGCAATTAATCTCCATATGCTCTCCCTGCTCTGAAAATGTGATAAGAAGAGAGATAATAGTTGTAAGTGTTAGACATTGTTCAATCGTTGGATGTTATAGTTGTATATAATCCAGAAAAGCAGTTCTTTTATTTAGTTCAGTTTGAATTGGGAAAGTACATGTTGCCTATTGATTTCAGTGCAAGGTTCCTCTGTTGAGCTTGGTGTACCTATTTAGAACTTTTTATTTAGAAAAACTAAATCTTTTAAACTGTGGATTGCTTGACTGATCATTATGGAAAGACATAGTGCAGTTGGAAGCAGTTATTAGGGCATAACCTCATGGAATTTTGTGACAGAGTTTAATGCAGTTTAATGGATGGGTGTTTATGCTTGGATTGGAAGCAATACCTATTTAGAACTTTTTATTTAGAAAAACTAAATCTGTTAAACTGTGGATTGCTTGATTGATCATTGTGGAAAGACATAGTGCAGAGTTTATTGATGATGCTACCTCGATACTGAGTTTATCATTGGGAACTTAGGAGTTTGATATGATTTTACCGACTTGGCACTTACGCTTTAGCTTTTTTCCAGTATGCTAAATATTTCAATACCTATTTCCAGTATGCTAAATATTTCCAGTATGCCTCGATACTGAGTTTATCATTGGGAAC
This sequence comes from Boswellia sacra, assembly GCA_013180625.2. NCBI lineage: Eukaryota > Viridiplantae > Streptophyta > Magnoliopsida > Sapindales > Burseraceae > Boswellia > Boswellia sacra. The sequence continues at coordinate 47,351 of SNVD02004419.1, read as the reverse complement.
TTAGGAGTTTTATGAGAAATTTGTTTAATGTGACAGATGATACGGATTATGAATTTCTAAAATTTTTTAAAATACCTATTATATATATATTAATTTTTTTTAAATACTTAGTAGCTAAAAACTGCCAATTATATATTTTTTTTAATTTTTAAAACTATTATACTTGGCGGTCAAAAACCGCCAAGTATAGTTAGGTAGTATTTTTTTTATTTTTAAAACTATTATACTTGGCGGCCAAAAACCGCCAAGTATAGTCAGGTGCATATTTGGCAGGTTGATCGACCGTCAAATTAACTATATTTGACGGTGCCATTGGTGGCGCTTTCAAGACCGCCAAATATATACTTATTTGACGACAAAAAACCGTCAAATATGAGCATTTTCTTGTAGTGTGAGTTGTCGAATTCAAGCATGTTGTTGTTGAATTCTTCATGATTATCATAACATGATTTTTTAAATGTCATGATAACCTTAACTCATGATACATGTTCCCATTTTATTCTTATGGGTGAATCGACATGTGGCATTCTTTCATAGTTCCATGAGGTTTGAGTTGATGTTATCCTAATCATAGAGAATTTACATCCATAGACATGCATTTCAACATAGGTTTTGGGATATTCATCCTATTGGAAATTTATAGAGTCGTCTATATGGGCTTGAGTCTCAAAGGTTTAATGGTCTAGACTCCTTCAAGCGAGAGATACCCCCTTGGGCTGGTCTCTTTTTATACCAATTCAATGATATGTGCTCAAAGGTGGTTACACTAACATGAGTCATCTAGGGGTCAAATGGAGCCAAGCACTTCTCATGCTAATGCCACACGGCTAGTTTAGGCAATCCATGCTCATTGTATACAAGTGTAGTTAAACAAGGACTCAAAATGTTAACATGAGCTATTAGAATTTGATATCCCAATCGAAATCAACTTCTCTTATACCTAGTGGAGTCACCAATGTGAACAGGGCTTTCATCCCGCTAGAGTGCTTGCGACCATAAAACTATGTTAAAGCTTCTTTTTGAGACTTAAAGGAACACAAATGAGTCATGGGTACATCTAGAGAAATGGAGTCGCCACCTAATTCTTCAATTGGGAATATGGAGGTAATCTAATCCCTCGCTTTGGGATCTAAACTACCCTCATCCCTTTAGATATGGGTTTGGGAAGTTAGGTACGGGTCATTCGACCCACCCGAATCAAGAACCAGCCTTCACTAAGGTATACCAAATTAGAATATCTCATATTGACATATAGTTCACTTAAGTTATTAATTTTATGCACACATTTCATGTTTTCTCTTCATTAGTCTTGCGAAGTGATTATTCAATCAAAGCAATAGTATATTTATACATAGAAAAAGGGAGGAGAATAGATTACATTACCTTCAAACATGGGGAAAGGGGAAGATTATTACATCCATTGTTCTTCAATAATAAAATAAAGTAATTCTACTTTAGCACTTCAAATATAACATTCGTTCATTCAAATATTATAAGTAATGGTCCCTCACCATCAATGCGAATCCACCATCACTTCATGGCATCATATAACATAATATATCTATACATTCATATATTTCAAAATACAAAGCCATAATCTAGAATCATGGCACTTCGACCTAGATTTGATAATTCTATCATGGTAATTCTATTACTATTCTAGCATAATTCATATTAATTCATAATATGACGGAATTTCTAGCCTAAACATGGTTAGCATGGCATATTCTAGCCTAAACATGGTTATCATGGCATATTCTTGCCAAATTCAAGCAATTAACATCAATCAAGGCTATTCTAGCCCGATAAAAATATTACAAGTGGGCAAACAAGGTAATTCATACGTATTCTAAGCTATTTGCTAGCATGCTTCAAAACAATTGTAAGTTCTCCTAATCACGTTTCTAATCATGTGCTTCTAGGCATGATTCTAAGTATTCGCAAAGAAAATTAAATTCCCTAACATGATTCTAATAAAGAAGGGAAAGCGGACTTTTCTCGACACGCTTATCCATCTCGCAACACAAATGAGGGTTAAACAATTTATAAAACCCTAAACATGCTTCTTCTAAAAAAGAAAAGTAAGAAAAATAAGGAGGAAGAAGAGAGGACTACTCTAAAGACGTACCCTTTTTGGGTTTAAAGCAATAGAACACCTAAAAACTTTGAACTGAAAAAGACTTCTTGAATTCTCGTGCATATCTTCGAACTAGAGAAAGAGATGATTATATTTGATAATCATTGTGTCTTGAGAAGTAAGCCAAGGGGGTTTTATATAGGTGAGAGTTAAGGTTGAAAAAGGAAGCAAAAAACAAAAATAGAAGGTCTAAATAGAATTTTCCAAGAATACACCACCTATAGTCGGGCAGCTACTGGCAAACTGTCGAGCGACTATCAGACAGCTAACTAACTATCACTCAATAGTCAGACAACTATCAGATATTTGGCCGGCTGTTTGACAGTTGGGCAGCTATTCTCCCTATGGCCCTTCCATTTTTAGCACTTTACAGTTTAGTCCATTTCGACCTTCATCTGTTCAGTTGTCCATAACTTTTCAAATTCAACTTCTATTTGCAATCCATAAATTTTTACAAAAACCAAACATCCGTAGCTTCGTAGTGGTATATGACTCATTATCATATTCCTTTCGGATTAATTTCTATGATTTTTTTAAGTCACATATCAGTTTTTGAGACCTTTTATCGATTCCCTCTCACCTTTCCTTCCTTAGCCTCCAAGGGGATTTTGGTCATTTTCATTACTTGACATTCATCTTCATTTCATCATTGAGCCTCAAAAAATTCAATGCATATAGTGGCACTAAGGCTTACCAATCATCCTCTAGTGCCTTGTAATGTTACATGTGGCACTTTTCCTCTAAAGGCACGTGTGCTTTGCCTCTAATTAGAGGCACGCGCCTATAGTGCTAGAGGTATCAACCCTAGCCTATAGGCACTAACCTTATTCCTAGGCTTCTTTCCCACTTCACACTATTTAGGCTGAGGGTGCCGCCCCCAAGTCCCTAGGAGGGGGCCTCTTTCCCCTTCCAACCCTGCAATGACCTTACCATAAAGGTCGACCCGCATGTGCATAAGGTGAACATAATTCCTGGAGTCTTAACCACTCCCTCATCCTACTTGGCTTTTCTACCATTTCTGGTGTCATTTCTACAGAGAAGAATAATTCTCTGATTTAATGTCTCTGGTTATCATCATTGGGCCTAAAAAACCGTAAGCAAAATTCTAGTGTTTACACAATCCAAATAATAAAACGGAATCAAAAGCACTTCTGATGTAACTTTGACATTATCCAAATCTGCAATAAAGTACAAGAAGGAGCCTACCATTAGAAAACGGATCCTTCACCAATCATTGTGAATCCATCCATTTCTTGACCACCCTTGTGACCATATTCACATCTCAACACTTCAATAATGAAACCTCACTTCCATCTTTATTCCAATCAAATTCCTCACAACCAAAGTGAGTCTATCCTATTACAATTCAATCCAAAATGACCTCAAAACCTTGATTGGGCTCCCCACCAAACAACATGGGTTTACCCTCATCCGATGTCACCTAAACATCCACCCAAACCTCCAATCTCGAAGGTCAATCCCTTACTAACAATGCGAGTCCATCTACGCCAACAGTTCAAATCATATCAAAATCAACCACTAGGAACGTCAACTCTCAAAATAACACTCCAAAATCCACATAAAATGGCTAAGTGAGAAATCAGCATCTGACCATCAATATAAGTCCACTCATCGCCTAGTCACCTCAATATCCATGAACCAGCCTCAAAACATCATCAACACCACAATATTGATATTTAATCGTCAAGATCAATGTTCATCATCAACATAAGAAACTAATCATGTGAAATGTAACTAAATGAACAAATATCTTTTATCCTACTTCACTAATATGCATTTTTAACCTATCAAACATCTAAAATCACATAAATAAAATAGAAATTATGGCATAACAAACAAACACGCCAAAATAGCCCAAAAATCACTTATTTTTTGTGAGATTTGAAAGTATAGATTAGTTATACGTAATATAATAGCAAACCGTAATATAAAATGGCACAAGAGAATTTACATGGTTCGGTTATAAAAACCTATGTCCACAGACAGCTTAGAGCTCCAATTCACTAGGTTCTTGTTTGTACAATCTTTACATGCGTTTATAGTGTTGACCTACTCTCACACACTAACCTAATCTTTATAAAATAAAATCCCAACAAGACCTTAAACTCTAGTGACACTGCATACTCTCTATTGCTAACAACTTAACAACACACTGTTAAGTAACACATAACAACGATGTTTGACACTACATTACGTAAACACTCAACCCGCAAGTTCTCTTGAGTGAATATCAACTTGAACAGACATAAACAAAATTCATGCAGGATCACAACCTCTCATACACTAATAAAACTCTCATAATACATAATCAAAGGCACATTTCAATTTTGGCATTGAAGCTCTCCTCAATATATTGAAATGCGATAACACACTTACATATATGTTATATGAAATAATATTATATATATAATGTGTGAAATTCAGTTGCCCTTCTCATCAATATCCTGCAGAATCTCAATCAAACTCAATTGGTAAGAATAGGATAATGATCAATAATATAGGAAGTGATATAAATAAACTCCTAAGTAAATTAGGACTATAAAATATTCTCCTAAGTGAAGTAGCATACTAGAATAATATCTAATCTAATGAGAGATGTTCAATATGAATCTAATACTTCCTAATAAGACTTCTAGAAACAATAAACTAAGAAAGAATATAAACCAATTTTTTAATTACAAGTTTGTCCAAAAGCAATCATGTGCATGCTACATGACAAGTTGTCACATTTGACACTAACAATTTTGAAAATGCAAAGAAAAATAAAAGCGATATTAAACACACCTAACATGTGAAAGCTAATTCTAAGCATCATTTTCATCATTCAAACTAAATTAAATACTCACTAACATATTCAACATGGGAAGCCCACTTTTCATGTATCACGTATATATCCTTTATAAAATTGAGAAAACACAAATTACAACTAATCTAAAGAGGAGATCAAAAAAAGACAAAGCTTAACATGCATTTCTACTACATATTTCATAGGAAATATACCAAGATTTCAAATAATCATAGAAAATTCGTAATAATTATAAAAATGGCATAAAAAGTACTCATATTATCATATTTAAGCTAGAAAATGGTAAAACAAGACATATAAACATATAATAACAAAAACCTATATTCAAAAGTGGATGAAAATCCACAAAAAAAAAAACATATAACGATTAATAAACGTAAATATGCATAGAAACATGAAGAAAATAAAATTTTAATCATAAAAAAGGAGGGTGGCAATGTGTTCATTGCCCTCAAGCTCACAAATCATCAAAATGGTTCATTGCCCTCAGGCTCACGAATCATCGAAATGGTGTTATAGTTTCGAAAACTTGCAAGAAATGGCTCAAAAGCTCACTAGGAACTTATTTCAAAGTGTAAATTGGGTAGTCGAAAGTGTTTAAGGACTACTTTTATGTTTAGAAATTTAGAGAATTATTGTATAATACCAAAAATTAGCCTTCCAAAATTCCCTTCGAAATTCTGGAACTATTTATTAAATACTTAGCATAATTGGCACACACCAGAAAGAACTGGTGCACGCCAATAGGAATGGCACATAATATAAACTACCGACATAAGCCAATTCCTACTAGCACTAATAACTATTGGCGTGCGGCAAGAACAACTGCACGTACCTATAGACACTGAATTTTTTAGGCTCGATGATGGAATGAAGATGAATGTTGAGTAAAGATGATGATCAAAATGCCCTCGGAGACCAAGAAAGGAAAGGTGAGACGGAGTTGGTGAAAGGTCTTGAAAACTGACATATGAATTTGAAAAATCACAGAAACTAATCTAGGAGGAATCTGATGATGATTCATATACAGTTGCGAAGCTACGAATCTCTAGTTTTCACAGACATTTACAGATCACAAATCAGAGTTTAACTTTAGAAGTTATATGCAATCGAAGGAGCAAATGTCTGGAAGGACTATATTGAAAGAGGACAATAAAGGAAAGGGCCTATGAGATATTGATCGGTCGGCCATCAGACAACCGCCTGGCTGTCTAAGATAGCCGCCTGACCATCTGACAGCCGCTTGACTGTTGGCCATTGGCTAGCCATATGTCAGACGTCCGCCCGATTGTCTGGAGATGGTCGTTCAGCCCTCTTTGGTTTATTTCTAGAAATTTGCTTAGGAAACTTCCTTTTTCATCTTCACCCCTCTTCTACATAAACTCCTCCTCCTTTCACTTTGTAATACACACTGATTGTCAAATACAATCATCTTTCTCCCTTTTGAAGACACGCTTGAGAATTCAAGAAGTCTTTTCTAGTATAATTCTTTTAGGTGTTTTATTGCTCTAAAACCCGGGAATGGTACATCTTAAGAGCATAATTCTCTCCTCCCTCCCATTTTCTCTTTCATTTTTCTTACTTAGAAAAAGCATGTTTAGGGTTTAATTTTATGCTTAGGAGCATGTCTAGGGTTATTATGAATTATGCTAACCCAATTTATTTTGCAAGATAGATAAGCGTGTCGAGGTAAGTCCACATTCTCTCCTCTTTAGAATCATGCTTAGGACTTTATTTTCTGTACAAATACTTAGAATCGTGACTAGGAGAACATGTCTAGAATCATGCTTAAGAGCACATGATTGGAATCATGCTGGAACAACTTATTTGCTTTGATATATGCTAGGAAATAGCATAAATAGGTAAGAATTATCATTTTGCTCTTGAATGTCTTGTTTGAGTTAGAATAGCTATGATTGATTTCAATTGTTTGAATTAGGAGAGAAATGCCATAATTAGGCTAGAATATGCCGTGAGAATCAGGTTTATGCTAGAATATGCCGTAAGAATCATGTTTAGACTAGAATATGCCATGAATGTCATGTTTAGGCTAGAAATGCCATGATAATGGATATGAATTATGATAGGTAGAATGCCACGATAGAAGTTATCAAATCTATGCTAGAATTCCATGATATTAGATTATGGCTTTGTTTGAATTATAATTTGTTTATTTATAAATGTATGAATACACCATGATTAGAAGTATAATTGATGCGTTCGAAACTAGCAAGTATACTAGTCGCACAAGTAATAAAGTGATAAGTAAGATATCGTTCCCACGAGAATTGATTCTAATTGAATTTGTTATTTTCCAGCAACAATAAACTAAACAGGGGGGGTTGAATGTGAATGATTAACTAAATAAATGAAGAATGCAAATTAAGAATAAAAAACAGAAGTTAATTTGAATAAAAGATCAATGAGGGAAATCTGGTTAAGGGATCCTTCTCTACCACAAATATGGATTTGCGAATTAATCATATGAATTGTCAGATAACACAACCAATTATAGAAATGAACAATCTGAGCAGACTAAGTAACAACACGAGCTATTCCTATTTGGCGTTTCCCAAATGGAGGCCGGATTTACATCCGGGTGGGTCGAGGGACTCGTACCTAACTTCCTGATAGGTGTCTATTTATGTATTACTTTTATATCAATTCGTCCATGTTTCTTTGCTATATTCCTTACTTGCACAAAAAAGTAAAACCCTTCATTTTCACCTCTGCTAGTCAGTGATCTTCTCGGATTTAATTGTATTTATACAATGACCCGATGACAGGTTATATATCGTTGGAAAGCTCTCGAAGTCTATTTTCTGGAGAAATTTACGGTTTATAAATCCATTCAGTGTACCAAAAGTTGTAATTAAACCAGTGTGAGAAGTATAGAAATGTAATTCCACAAATCACTGTAGCATGTATAATACGGGACACTGTAGCAGGTTACTGTAGCAGAGTATTAAACACATAGGATTTGTAGTTCTTCCTCTTTCCAAGCCTTCAATCTCCTTCAAGAACTCCAAGAGATGACGAATCCAAGATGCGCCTCCACCACGTTCTCCCCTCTTCCAGTTATGAAAATAAACCCTAAAATGTGTTTAAATACTCTGCTACAGTAACTTGCTACAGTGCCCCGTATTTCTACATTCTCACAGTGATATGTGGAATTATAAATATACACTTCTCATACCATTTTTATCACAACTTTCGGTACACTACATAAATTTGATGAACCGTAAATTTCTCCAGAAAATAGACTTCGAGAGCTTTTCAATGGTATATAACATGTTATCCGGTTAATTGTATATCAATACAATCAACTCCGAGAAATCACTGACTAGCAGAGGTGAAAATGAAGGGTTTTACTCCATTTTGTGCAAGTTGCTCCAAAACTCCTACAAACTAAAAACAACACAAAACATAAAAATACCAAGGAATATAGCAAAGAAACATGGACAAATTGATATGAAACAATACATAAATAGACACCTATCAATTCCCCCAACTTAGACTTTGCTAGTCCTCGAGCAACTACAACGATATGAAATTACAACTACCTAAACAGAATCAAAAAAAATAAAAACACAGAATGCTTTATCTTGCAAATAGCTCAAAATTGTACTTAATTATACCAAGGAAAACTTCAAAATAATGCACTTGATCAAGAATTTCATCTCAAAGATTAGTTTCGCTTCACTTCATTCCTCAAGTGTTGTGTGTAGAGCCATTCTCACCTAATCACTTGTAGATGAGTTTATGCTTAAAAATGAATCATATTTAATATTGAAGATGTGTGTATAAATGAACTCCATAGGCCTGCTTTTCAAGTCACTCTACACTAATGTAGACATGCACAACATTAAGGATCAAGTAGGACTTTATTAAGCTTGTAACTTTTGGCTTGGGTGAAGGTATGATAAAGGATAATAATTTGGCTCAAATCACCCACAAAACATAAATCATTCAAGACTATGTAGAACTCAACCCTATAACAAAACTTTTTCTAAAGTTTGTTTTTCCTGATTTTTGTGTTTCAGGCTTTTATGTCCGGGGAGAACATAAGCGACAAAGAATTCACTTTTTCTCGAATCCTCGAATTTAAGACTAAATCGTTCAATTTCAACTCCACCGCCAGAATTTGACCTTGCATGACATAGTTCCCTCCCATCTTCTTGCAGTTCAATCAAATCTAAATCGGAAGCAATGGCGATGGAAAATGATCAGACTCTTAAGGAGTTAGCGGCTCCAATTATTGATCAACAACCGCTATGCATAAGCACCAATTCTGAGATAGATTTTGAACTTAAATCTAGACTGATTCATCTCTTACCTACATTTCATGGTTTTGCAGGAGAGGATCCGAACAAACACCTCAAAGAATTTCATGTGGTATGCTCAAGTATGAAGCCAACCGATGTTTCTGAAGAGCAAATTAAAGTGAGAGCCTTCCCATTCTCATTAGCAGATTCGGCAAAAGATTGGCTATACTATCTACCACCAGGTACCATTACCACTTGGAATGAGATGAGTAAACTCTTTTTGGAGAAATACTTTCCAGCCTCGAAAGTTACAAATCTTAGAAAAGATATTAGTTCATTCGACACACAATCTGAATCACTTTTGAATACATAAACTTTTTAAGATATTACTGTTTGGTATGATGAAATTATCATTCCTCACAGAAAGACTATGGTTTGCGACAAAATTACTATCCTTTTGCAAAAAGTGATATTGTGAGAAAATGTATTTTATATGCAACAATTAATCCTGACTAAACTTATCATCCCTAATTTTATAATCATATAAACATAAATTTGAATTCAATTCCCTTATAATCCAGCACCACAAAGCCAAAACCTTGTCCAGGTAACATCCATACTCTTAAGTGTGGAAAATCAAAAAAATTATTGAGCTATTCTAAGTTTACTTAAAGTTTGTCCAAACAAAAAGATGATAAGGTAGACCTTATAAACTCAAATTCCTTCATATGTTAAACACCAACCATTTCCTAATTTGCAAAATCAAAGAAGGAGGAACAAGAGCTAAATCTTTGAATAACTTTTCGTGTGATTTATGTAAACATCCAACTTCTGGATGCTATCAATTATGATCTTATTGACAAAATTTTAGATTATGCACCAAAAGAGAAAGTTGAAAAGGAAAAGAACGGTAATGTCTAAAATTTTCAGCTAGTATATGCAAATAAGAAAAATTCCTCCGAAATTAAGGATCATGTACGTTGCACCATTCCATGCACCATTGGCAATACCAATTTTGAAAGAGCTATGTTTGATTTAGGAGCATCAATTAATGTCATGCCCTATTCTATTTATGCTTCCTTGAATCTTTGACCCCTTGCGGAAACTGGTATTGTAATTCAACTTGCTGATCGTTCTAATGCATATCCCAAGGGAGTTTGTGGAAGATGTGCTTGTGCAGGTGGATCAATTGGTTTTTCCAGCAGACTTTTATGTTTGGAAATGGAGGATGAGACTTCAACAATTCTTTTAGGAGGTTTAAGAAAACTACTGAACAAATGAGTTCATGAGCACTCTACCATGGAATTAAACGAGGGATTCGACTTCAATATTTTTGAGCAATGAATACGAAACTAAATACATTCTGCTAAAAGAGATGTAATTTTATTGGCACAACAATTTTTTGAGTTAAAACAAAGATAATTAATCATTATACAAAGGACAGAAATTCAAAAAATAAAAGTTGATACATTTGTCTAAAGAAAGGAACAACTTGATGACATACAATCACCACAACCAGGTATGATTTTCGTAAATTGAATTTTTTTATTCTTAAAACTTCTACCTTCCGTAAAAGCATACCTTGGATATTAATTGTTAGATCATTTGGTTTATTCAAAGGTAGAAAATACTTTGCTAATCTAATAAATGGATTTGCACCATTACAAGAAGAGAAAAAATCCGATCTCCAGATCCAAAACACCATTGGGTGGACAATTCTCACGGATTAGCCCAGCCCTATGCCTGCACCTATCTTATTGAAGAAGGTCCAAGCCCTCATTGAGAACAAAGCGGGTTCTGATCCTCCAATGATTGAAGTTGGTACAGAAAGAATCCTGAATTGTTAGATTGGGTTGTTTATCCAATTTCTGACAGCAAGTGGGTGAGTCCAGTCCAAGTTGTTCCGAAGAAATCTGGTGTTACGGTGGTTAAAAATGACAACAACGAGCTAGTTCCCACTCGTATCCAACCCGGGTGGCGAGTTTGTATTGATTTATGAAAAAAATTACTTTCCTTTTTCATTTTTAGATTTAATTATTATTTTTTTTTCTATTCAATCAAAGGATAAGTAATACATAACTATTATTTATTTCATTTTCTAAATTATGTTATATCACTTTATTGTGTTTGATTAAGACAATTTACCCTTAACTTCAAAATGTATAGAAACTAACCTTGTTCTGAATTAATCATTTTTGGTAATCTTATAGTTTTGGGACATGTTTTTCTTAAATTAAGATTGATAAATTTAGATAGTCTTATAATGTTTTTACCACCACAAGTAAAAAAGATTTGTTCTTTCTTTAAATGCAAGGAATCGTAGATTCATCAAAATTTTGAAGTTTAGCATTCTTATCAGAGTTATTACAGAATATGTGGCAATTTGTTTATGAGAAATGCAAAGATAATGAGTGAAGGAACCTTGAAGTCTGAATTGGGATCACCTACTCGCAAGAATCTAGTCAACAAACAGAACCAATGCATTTACTATGCATCTCAAACTTTAAATGATGCTCAACTTAATTATTCTACCACTGAGAAAGAGCTGCTAGCGGTTATTTTGCTTTAGAAAAATTTCGATCTTATTTGATTGGTACTAAAGTAACCGTTTATTCTGATCATGCAGCTTTGAGGTACTTGCTCACAAAGAAGATGCTAACAAAGGCTTATTAAGTGATACACTCCGTTACAGGAGTTTGACTTGGAAACAAAGACCGAGGAAGTGAAACACTTCGTTGCGAGACCATCTCAGTCGCATTGTCCATGACGAGGATGTACTGCCATTACAAGAAAGTTTTCCGGATGAACAATTGCTGTCTCTACATGTATCAGCCCCTTGGTATGCGGATATTGTTAATTACTTAGTTACCAAGAAGCTACCACATGACTTGACTCGAGCTCAAAGAGACAAGATTCAAAACATTGCCAAATATTACATATGGGATGATCCATACTTATGGAAGCATTGTTCTGATCAAGTGATAAGAAGGTGTGTTTCTGAATCATTCTATTTTGACTTCTTTATGCATGTGGCGGTCCACTTCGGACAAAAAGAATAGCCTGAAAGTTCTTGATTGTGGATTCTACTGGCCATCATTGTTCAAAGATGCATATCTATTCTGCAAAGCTTGTGACCGTTGTCAAAGGACAGGTAATTTTAGTGCCAAAAATCAAATGCCACAAACCCCTATACTTGTTGTTGAGATTTTTGATGTGTGGGGTATTGATTTCATGGGTCCTTTTCCTTCATCTTTTGGTAATATTTACATTATACCTGTCTCTTATACACATCTAGATGTGTATAAGAGACAGCTAAATGGGTGGAAGCAAAAGCTACGAGAACTAATGATTCTAAAGTTGTTGTAGATTTTGTGAAATCTAACATGTTTGCGAGATTTGGAACACCAAGAGCCATGATTAGCGACAGAGGGACACACTTCTGCAACCGATCATTTGAAGCCTTGCTCAAGAAATACAACATCACTCATAAGTTGTCTACTGCATATCATCCACAAACTAGTGGTCAAGTTGAAGTTTCAAATCGAGAGGTCAAGTCCATTCTCGAGAAAACGGTGAATCCGAACAGAAAAGATTGGAGCCTACGACTTAATGATGCACTTTGGGCATATCGAACTGCTTACAAGACACCTAGTGGTATGTCTCCGTATAGGTTAGTCTATGGTAAGCCATGTCACCTTCCAGTAGACCAACACAAAGCATGGTGGGCAGTAAAGCTTTGTAACATGGAGATGGATGCTGTTGGAGAACAAAGGAAGCTTCAACTGCAAGAATTGGAAGAACTTAGAAATGATGCCTATGAGAATTCCAGAATTTACAAGGAGAGAACTAAGGCATTTCATGATAAACTGATCTCCAGGAAGAATGTTGAAGTGGGACAGAAAGTTCTTTTATTTCATTCTCGCCTCAAGTTATTTCTAGGTAAATTACGATCTCAATGGGTTGGACCTTTTGTTATTACTAATGTTTTTCCTTATGGTGCAGTGGAAATCAAGAGCTTAAAAAGGGACAAAGTATTCAAGGTGAATGGGCACAGGTTGAAGCCTTACTATGAGAATTCAGTGATGTAGGATATCGATGAGGTACCTCTCTACGAGCCAACTTATCTTGATGGGTGAGGACAGATAACATCAGGCTGAGGACATTAAACCAAGCGCTTATTGGGAGGCAACCCAATGTTTTTGAAATATAAATAAAAAGAGACAAAGAAAAGAAGGTAGTATTGATCATTTTTTGTGTTTCGAGGAGATTCCTCTCATGGGCTATTATAATTGATCAGGTTTTATCTCTCTTTGCCATTTGTCTCTTTTGCTTTGTTGTTTGTTTTTTACTTTCATTTGCTCTTGTGTTTTTATTTCTTTTATGTGTCTCTATTTTCTTTTCTTTTCTTTTCTTTTCTTATGTTTAATTTGATTATTCCGTGCTTCGAGTTCAGTTGTGCAACAGCTTGAGGAAACATTCAAACGAGAGTTGAAGCCATTGTTCGAAGGTTTGAAACGTGCATATCTGGGAGAAGAACAAACTCAATCGCATTATCGGTAATCTCTCTCCTTTTCTTCTCTTCAATGGATGCTGATATCTTTCTATCGAACCTTCGTAAATATTTCCCTTCACTTCCTCAAAATGCTGTGTTTAAAATTTATAAAGTACGGATGACTAGACTTTGGGCATTTATGCTCCTAAATGTCCCTGCTGATATCCGATGGCTTATCGAAGCCAAGGTGAGATTGTCCGGTGAGCCGGACATTAATCTCGCAAAATACATGCCTGGTCTAGGAAAGATCTACTACGCCAAGAGGCGAAGAGCGAAAAGGTTACAAGTATGTTATAAATGTGCTAGATGGAATTGTAACCAGACTTGTCGTTCATTAGGTTTTGCGTCCGGAATAGAGAAGATAAACTTTCATTTATTAAGAATGGTTTGAGTAATGAGTCGCTGGATAATGTTTTGTTAACTCTCGAGTCACATTCTTGTGAACTTGTTCAGCGTGAATTGCTTAATCTCTGGACACAATTTCGTGATGAATTGCAGTGTTATAGTCTAGGGAATCTGACTAAAAATGACCCTGTTTGCCAGTTTATAAGAAAACTGGATGGGAAGCAATCCCCGACTCATAGAAGGCGTTTCAGCCGTTACTGGACGTAAAACCAGAGGAAGATGTGAGCCACAATCACAACTACTTGTATATTTGAATGTGTGTTGTTGTTGTAGAATTTTTTTTCTTGTTTCGTTTGATCTGATTATCAATGTTGTTTTTTGTTGTTGTTGTTTGTTGATTTTGTTTGTTTTAATTTCAAGTTTTCGTTTTGACAAACCATATGACTAACCTATGGCATAAGTACACGTGGGAGACAAGTGTGGAGGTTTTGTCAACCTCCACCGAAAGTGTATCTCTATTTTTTTATGCTTCACGTGGGAGACAAGTGTGGGGGTTTTGTCAACCCCCGCCGAAAGTGTATCTCCATTTTCCATGCTTCACGTGGGAGACAAGTGTGTAGGTTTTGTCAACCTCGCCGAAAGCATATCTCATTTTTTCAAATCTTGGGGCGATAAATCTGCATCGAGCAACCCCCGCCGAAAGTATGTCCCCATGTGTCAAAATTTGAGAGTTTTATGGGTGTATATATACATTCTGCATATTTTCATATGTCATTCCATAACCTGTTTTGCAATTGAAAAGCATAATATCTAACGTGTCTTACACAAGATTAGAGCACTTGTAGAAATGGAGAAAACACCAATTCGTCGATTCCGCAATATATGCGTATTTTGCGGATCGCAATTTGGTAAAGATGGAGAGTTTACCACAGCAGCTCTTGATCTTGGTAGGACATTAGCTGCGAGGGGTATTAATTGATTTATGGAGGGGGTAGTCTTGGGTTAATGGGGTGTGTGTCGACAGCTGCATCCCTAGGAGGGAGCAAAGTTCTCGGCATTATCCCTAAACCATTAGCTGTACGAGATATCGTAGGCAACACAATCGGGTAAGAGTTACAGGTCTCTAGTATGCATGAGCGTATTGCACATATGGTTGTTAAGTCCGATGCATTTATAGCTTTTCCGGGTGGTTATGGTACATTAGAGGAGATATTTCAAATCACCTCTTGGGCACAGCTTTGTCGGAGCTCACAGTGATAAATTTGCTGCCATCTGGAGAAAATCTAACACAATTGACAAAATTTGAATGATCCCTGCAAACCAATAGAGCAAAGCTTCAGTGGATGCAGTAACTTTTGGACAGAAGGATAAGAGAAAGATTCTTCATTGCTGCACTAGCTGCATATCAATCTTCTTCCTTTTTGGTTACTATAACAATGATACAGTTCTAGTAATCAAGTCTTAGTCCATATCAATTGCCAGTCCAGCAGCCTGTTTCCTAAAGTTGAAGGAGTTCAACATGATGGAGTTTCTCCGCAACATCATGTTCCTCCACGTTTCACAGAAAATTGCCACTCAGTTTCTCATCTCTTCTCTTTAACATACAGCCTCTTTAACTTGGTTTAAATTTCAATATCAATCAACTAATGAATGAATATATAATAGAAGGTTGTGAAAGAATTCACAAGAACAAGAAAAATGTATTGAAATACAAAATCCTCATTCTACCATCTCTAATTTGGCTACTACTCATATTACCATGCAGTTTTTAGTTAGCCAACTAGAAAAACAGATCCATGTTAAGAAGGAGGATTTTAAATGAGCTCAAGACACAGGACAAGGGAAAAGTTGAAGAAACTCAAGCACAGGCAACCCTACCAATTTGTTAAAAGGGAGGATGTCAAAAATATTAAACTAAATTGTTAAGCCAATAACCTCACTATGACAAACCTGTGAGATAGCCTGAATTTAAATGGTGGTCCTTCATAGAAATTCACTAAATAGTCTTCTCCACATGTTGCAATACGAAAGGGTCGAGTTGGCTTGAAAGCACAACTCAGAACACGCCTTGAATGACCATCAAATTCTCCCACATTAGTGCCTGAATCCCACCTGTTCAGAATTACATTTATCAAGTATTAGAAGGTAGCAGTATTATTTTGAATCCCACCCATTCATAATTATAATCAACATGATGAAGTCAAAGAATAAAGCAAAACTGAACCTTAAGCGACAATTTTAAATAATTTGAGCAATTCATGCAAGCATATAAAAGACATAAAAGTTTTTAAATGTTAGAGATTGCATTCTAAGTTTTACAAACCTCTAGATGACATGTAACATAGCAGCAGCTAATGCTTGCCATGTAATGGCTTTTTGGAATCTTAGAATTTAAGTAATATTATTGCCTTCTCCCATCAGTTTTAAACCATTGGGATTGTTGTTTTTTTAACATGGCATCAAAGCCAAGCTGACCAACGAGTAATGTTTTCAAATCTATAATCGATTTTACTTTATCTCATTTTTGGGACCAAAAAAAAAAGCACATTGACATAAGATGTAAAAGAATATGGAGACATCAAGATAATAAGGACCAAACATATATAGCAAAAACATGTCAATAAATAAAACGATATTTAAATAAATGCACATAAAAGAAAAGTATATCGTGAATATCTGAGGTAAAACAGTAGGCAATAAGCAAAGATGCATACTCAACATCCAAAGAGAAAAATGAAATTATAAAATGAAATTCATTAACCCTGCATGTAATTGATAAAGCAGACCCTCTTAAACCCAAGGGATGCATTGAATAATTTGACCATTACTTTTCTAGCCATGAGGTTTCAGGTTCAAATCCTCTAGAGTCACTATCTTTGATATCATATTGCACAAGTTTCCAACTACCAAGAGTGTAGCAACTAGCCATTATCCATAATTTCAAACTCAATGCACACAGTGACGTATTTCCAGACCATGCCATAATGTCATTGTTCTATAATAAATAAATAGAACCACTTATTATCAAGGAATTTGCCAAAGATTGAAGTAAATAAATAAATAATGCAATGTATGATTTCCTTTCCTCCATCTCACTTATTAAATGAGAAATCATTTCTGAAATGTCTTTGGAATAAGGCTTCATGCTGATCGTAGAGGACATTATCTCCAATCGGGAGTATTTGGCATCCAAATCAAGCATTTAAAAAATTTAGGAAACAATGGAGCAACTGTTAGAAGGTCATAACAGAAACCAAAGAGTATCATAAATTTCAGCCAGCCCCATTGCATGTTGCAAAAAACATGAGTATGATCATAATAAACTTAACATAAACTGCTACGCTTATCTGGCAAAACACATATAATCCACAATTAGGACATTAACGGTAAAGGGTTAAATACTTCCTATTTATCTTCTTACAAGATATAACCAATACTCGAAAAATCTAATTAATAGCAAAAACCAAATACTCTGAAACACAGTTAACTTCCCAAAATTTTGTATGATACTAAACTCTATCAGCACCAACAAAAACCACATTGTAATTCATACAAACAAGTAAATCATAGGAGTAATGCTACACTTACAGAGTTTAGATAAAGTTAATGTGATATCACTCATTAAATGTCACATTACTCATCAGCGTTTATTATATTGACTTTCTTACATTCATCTCTCGACATCAACTTTGTCTACAAAGTGTAGCATTATTGAACCCAATGGTTCAAACGATGACAATTACTCAGAATCGTTCTCAAGATTATTCAAACGAGATTCATTACCAAACAAAAGTTCATTTCAGGACATGTTTTAGTTAGGGTTCAGGGGTTTAGAGCTTGGATTCCACGAGAGATTTCAAATCTTAATCCTATATTCAAAATGTAGTCTGCCTAAAAGGAAATTTATAATTTTACTAGTTTTCCAAAAAGTCCATCCATTTGGCTATTTTACATTAACCCCCAAAATAAACTCAGAGCAAAAACTCACATGAAAGCGCGAACAAGCGATTTGCCCTTCCCATCACCGCAAGCAACGATTCTCAAACCGTCAGGAGACCACTGGAGATCGTCGATCCGGCCGGCCAGAACCTTGAACTCCTTCTTCAGCACGTGCTCCTCACGTGACCCCCAGATCCGCACGATCCCCGACACGTCAGCCGAGGCGACCCACTCCCCATTGGGCGAGAACCGCGCCACGGTGGCCGGGTAGGCGTGCTCGCCGTAGATCGAGACCTGCAGGGGATTGCTTAGATCGAGAATGATGATGGATCTGCCATTGGTGTAGAGGATGGCATCAGATTTCGGGTGGCCGGAAATCAGGATTCCGCGGCCACGCTCCGTCGACGCCACGCAAGCGTAGGTCTCAGCGAGTTGCGGCATTTTTTGAGGTTTAAGCTGGAGTGTTTGGAGAAAGAGAGAGGGAGAGAGAGCGAAAGATTTGAAAGGGAAAGTGAGAGAGTTTGAAAACGGTGCGTTTTATATTCGGATTCTCTGTGCGCATGTGGAGTGCACAAATAGAGAATGATGACGATGAGTGGGGCTTTGGAGAAGGTGAGTACGTGTAGAGAGGCAATTGGCTGAAATTGTAAAAGTCAAAGTCAATTGTGGAATTTTTTTAACTTTTCAAATAATAAATTTAAAATAAAAATGAGAAATTATATTTTGTATTCTTCAAAAGTTAAATGTCGGGCATAAGTTTCTAAAAATATTTTTTTACAAACAATCAAATTTATTGGATGAATGTTGTCTCCAAATCATTTTTATTTAATTTTTTTATTAATATAATGATATTATGCCCTCTCAAATTTCAAATGATTTTACTGAATACACTCACTATTTAACCATCATCTTCTTTCCTAAGAATATTCTAAAATCTCTTAGAGAACGTTTATTAGATTTATGGGATGAATGTTAGGATTGTAATGGGAAAATCAAAAAACTTAAAAGGTACAAATAATAATCAAGAAAGTGTAGAAAAATAGAATATGAGAATTTACAATGGCTTGGCTTCTTGCCTACGTCTGTCCATGAGACCACCTCTGAAATAAACTTCCAATATTAAATAATGGGTTAAAAAAAAAAAAAAACCTCCCAATGGAATCTTGAGAAACACAACCCTATATTTTTTTGTTACTCACGTACTTCCAATCTCTAAGTTTGAGACAACTAATAACAAGCCTTAAAAAGACTTTTCTCTCTTATTTTCTTTTTTCTCTTCTACTTGTAATTGTGGATTTGATTCTCTCATAAATTATATATGTAGGGCCTAAAACCTTGTATTAGGCATTTTTCTACTAGGATAATGAATACTTAATTAATAAATATTTTCATTTTAATAATTGCTTTTCTAATCCCATCAACCACTTAGTAGTTAGATTCCCATTCCTGTTAGGAATCTAATTTCCTAATTAATTAATAACCATCAATCCTATATGGATTGAAAATCCTAACTTAATTAAGATTCTAATAATCTCCCCTTCCAATCCATGAGTGAGAATGGCAAAATCTATGTCCGGGGATGGGGACTGACCCTAACATTGGGAAATTTATATTCAGGGCTAAGTTACGTAATCACCCAAGTTGTTTAACCTAGGTGCTTTATTTATTTATTTATTTATTGAAGTATTTTTATTTTTGATTTCAAATTTTTTTCTAGGGCCTCTTATTTGCATAATATTTGCAGCCTAGTGATTATGTGTTAGCGCCTTTGGGAACTTATCCCAAGTTCTAGCCCTTGCTTATACTTGATTTTTCTTCTTCTTTTTCTAGTTGCAGACTTCCATTTGCATGTTTCAATTTTCTAACTTTTCTCTTTATCTATTTTTATTTTACTCTTTTCTTCCCTTCCCTAAGTTCCCTTAATGTTTAATCAATTATTTCAATTTATGTTTAACAAATATTTATAATTTAAAATAAGTTGAATTTGTAATTTAATCTTTTTTAGCTCATCATTGTTAAATTAAATACATTAATACATCCAATTCGAACATTAATGAACAAAATTTCACCCCTTATAAGTCATATAGTCTTAATTATTTAAATAAAGAAAAGGTTAATTAAAAAACATTACCATATAGCAATATCCTAAAAGCATCAACATATTACTTATCTATATGCAACAAACCAAGAATTTCAAATCATCAAGTATTCAATGTAATCAAGTTATCAAAGTCACCAATAATGATAAAAACATCAATTAGATAATCCAATTCTAACTTTCATTATCATAAAATAGTTCATAATAATAATGAAAGCATCAAACTAAATCCATAATAATTAAAAAAATATCAGACTATGTCTGTCAATTCATCCATCATAGTCTAAAAATATCAAAGTAAGACTCCAACGCAACCCAACAAAAATCCATAATTAAAAAAAAAAAAATCAAACTACGTCTGTCAATTCATCTGTCATAGTTTAAAAGTATCAAAGTAAGGCTCCAACGCAACCCAACAAAAATAAATCATGAAAAGTGTTCAAGCATAACTGCGTAAGTGCATAACATATATTTAACTAAATCCAACAAAAATCAAACATGAGTAGATATTGATTCCATCATCATAGGTGGTCTGGCATCATCTACATATACCAACTCTTCAACATTAACTAGCTTAGCCTCAAGAATTGAACCATGCAAACAAACAAATAAAAAAGAAAATTAGTATGACCAAACGAAAACAAATATGTATTAAAGTTAAGTAAAATACATAAATAATTCCAATATCTCATTATTCATCCCATGGCCAATTTTGAGTGAACATAAAAGCTTCTAACGTATTTGGATGTAATTTACTATGATGAGGACTCAAATGTCTACCTTATGTACTAATCAGACTCAAATGCCATCGTAGCAAGTGGAACGACTAATATATCTTAAGCAAGTGTAGATAAAATTAGAAATTTTGCACTATTTGTCTTCCACTAACTCAAAACATCAAGATAACCCCTAGTTTTTGCGAAAGGATCATCATCCAAATACAAATCTAACGTTGATGTTTTCGTATTGGCATTTCTACAATGAGCATAATCTCCCTCTGACGCAAAAGAAGCAGGCTTTGACTTCTCCCCAATAGCTTTAGACTCATTACTCACCACCATAGGCGGATCTATGCAGAGAATAGGGGGGCCCGGACCCCACTGAAAAAATAAAATTTCGTCATGCCCCTTGAGTTTCAAAAGTTACTGATATACCCTATATAAAAACACACCTAATTTTCACCTTCTCCAAAGTCCACAGTCGCCTCACCAAGTCATCTCTCAACCTAACCTGTACCTAACTCTCTCCCACCCCTGCAAGTTATCATAACATACAAAAAGACAATCATCTTCAATTTTTCAAGTAAGTTTATACTTTATTCTATTCAATATTTTATTATTTTATTTTATTCAATTTTTTTAGTGTTTCCTTTATGCTTTACACGAATTTTTCTTTCAAATCTCAATGCCATGCTGATTGTTTAATGGTTATTTATTTATTTTTAATGCTTAAAGGTTAGTTGATTTTAGAGGCATCTTATGCTGTGTTGCAATTTAAATAAAGAAATATTATCCAACTTGTTTACTAAAACTATTACAATGAATTAATTAAAAAAAAAAAAAGCAATGAATTGAACACTTCATATCACTTTTTTGATTGATTGCTATTTGGCGTGATACCCATCCAAACCTAGTAGTAAATTAAACTTACTAAATAATACGTATTTAATTTGTTTATTTTTAGTCTTTTTTAATAGAAAATATTGTATTTTTTTTTTTTGGTCAGTTATGGAGAGATATTTTAAAAGAAAATCTATTTCTGAATCGGCATCAAGTCCAAAAAAAGGCGCTAGAAGTTCAAAGTAAAATTTTGACAATATTAATTTACAAGATTTGCCTGCAGATCCTACACTTAGAACTCCAATTTTTGAATGTAATGCTAATGTCCGAGACCAAGTTCGAAGAGCTTATCTTCAAAAGGGTCCTTGTCAACCTCGTGATCACAATTTTTCCATTAAAAAATATGGAGAGAAGTCAAGAAGATTTAATCCAGCTTGATTTGATGAATACTCTAATTGGTTAGAGTATAGTATAGTAAAAGATGCTTTATTTTGCTCATGTTGCTATCTCTTTAAACCAATTATTAAAGAGCAAGCAGGTGGTGAATCTTTTGTAAGTGAAGGTTTTTCCAATTAGAAGAAAAAATAGAGGTTAAAAGATCATGTCGAAGGTCCTAATAGTGATCACAATCAAGCTTGGGGTATATGTGAAGCATTGTTGAAGTAAGAGCAATATATAGAGACAATTTTAGTGAGACAATCTGTCCAAGCTCAAATTGACTGTCGAACTAGTTTAGGTGCATCAATTGATTGGATCAAGTTTCTTTTAAGAGAAGGGCTTCCATTTTGCGGACATGATGAATCTGAAGATTCTAACAATCGAGGTCATTTTCTTGAACTCTTACATTGGTTATGTGATCATAATGAGGAAATAAGAAAAGTTGCATTAGAAAATGCTCCTAAGAATTTGAAATTGATAGCACCAAAAATTCAAAAAGACATAGTAAGTGCTATTTCAATTAAAATTACTAATGCAATTATGAAAGATTGGTGATGCATTATTTTCAATTATTGTTATTCAGTCTTGTGATGTATCTTCAAAAGAACAGATAGCCATCATATTATGTTATGTGGATGAAAATGGTAATGTGATTGAGCGATTTGTAGGCATTGAGCATGTTACTGATACTACAGCACTTTCACTCAAAGAAGCTAATGAAATTTTTTTTTCTAGGCATGGATTGAGTATCTCTTGATTACGAGGACAATGTTATGATAGAGCAAGTAATACGAAGGGAGAATTTAATGGTCTGAAAACACTTATTTTAAAAGATAATGAATTTGCTTTTTATGTCCATTGCTTTGCTCATCAACTTCAGTTAGCTCTTGTAGCTATGGCAAAAAATTATACAGAAATTACTGCTCTTTTTTTTTTGGGTTTCTAATGTTTTTAATGTTGTTGGAGCATCATCTAAACGTCGTGATATTCTCTGTGAAAAACATGCAATGTTTATTTTCGAAGCACTTACTAATGAAGAGCTTTCAAGTACGTGAGCTTTAAATCAAGAAACTAATCTCAAAAGGCCAGGTGATACGCGTTGGAGCTCTCATTACAATTCTCTAATAAGTTTGATTTCTATGTTTTCATATGTAGTAGATTTAATAGAGATAATAACAGAGGATGGATATGATACTGATAAGAAATATGAAGCCAAGCTTTTATTGAATTTTATCAAATGTTTTGACATTATTTTTTTTCTCTACATTTGATGAAAACGATATTAGGAATCACAAATGATTTATCACAAGCTTTATAGGGAAAACATCAAGATATTGTGAATGCCATAGACCTACTTAGAGTTTGTAAGGAAAGGCTGCAAACGATGAGGGAAATTGGTTGGGATTTTTCATTGGATCAAGTTTCTTCCTTTTGTGCTGAACACCATATTGAAGATCCTAAAGTTGATGTTTTTTTTTGTTTTGCCTCAAGGGAAATCAATATGTAAAGCTCAAGCAATCACACATATGCATCACTATCGTGTTGAGATATTTTTTTCTGTTATAGACATGCAACTACAAGAACTAAATAATCATTTTACTGAGATAAATACTAAGTTGCTTCTTTGTGTGGCATGTCTGAATCCAAGTAATTTTTTTATACTTTTGATAAATAGAAGCTTATACGACTTACTCAATTTTATCCTAGAGATTTTTTAGCAGTTCAACTCGAAGTACTTGAAGATTAACTTCAAAACTTTATTGTGGATATGCGTTGAGTTTTCAAAATTGAAAGACATTTATAGTCTTGCTCAAAAAAATGATATAAACAAAGAAAGACAAAATTTACCCATTGATGTATCTTCTCTTAACATTGGCACTAATTCAACCAGTTGCAACTGCCATAACAGAGAAGATATTCTCTATTATAAATATTATGAAGATTGAATCACACAATCAAATGAGAGATAAATGGATGAATAGTAGCTTGCTTGCATACATTGAGAAAGGTATTTTTATGGCATTAATAATGAGGTAATAATGCAATGTTTTCAAAATATGAAAACTCGTAGAGGACAGTTATGATTTTGTATTTGTTGAATAAATTAACTATCAAATTTTAGTATTTTACAGTTTACTTTATTGTGTTAGGATTTATTTGAAGGGATAAGATTCATTATATCCCTCTATCTAGGTGTATCTTTTTTCATTTTTCAATAAATTTTTTTCATTATTTATCAAAGAAATTATAAAAATTTAAAAATGCTAAGTGCCCCCCTTTGACAAAATCTTAGGTCCGCCACTGCTCACCACCTATGATTCATCTTGCTCACATAATCTAAATATGTAGCTTTCAACTTATACTCTTCAAGTAAATCATATGGAATAGTACAAAACTTTTCAACATAAGTATCACGTTTGTCACCATAAATCCTTTGAAAGAAAAAAGTAACCATTTCCACCTTATAACTTGGATTCCAATGACACCCATTGCCATTGTATCATAAAGAACATCCAAGTATTTTTCAAATTTCTGTACCATCTTCTCCAACATTTTTCTTATGCCTAAATTGGGAAAATAGTCCATCTATTCAATTCCAACCTTAAATTACAAATCAAAGGAAAGAATAAGTTGCATGTTGCGTATTTTGACCTTGAGAATAATTTTGTCACATTATAAAATGCCTTCAAGTGATCACACATTTGTATTGCCAATTCCCACTCACTATCCAAAGGAAAATAATCATATTGAATCAGCAATATATAAAGGCCAAGTGGTAGCAAGCATCATGTATGTTGAATTCCATCTATTTTTACAACCCAATAGCAGCTTCTTTGTACTTGAAACTTTAATCTTCATTGTTCAATCCTTTTGGGTGTGGTAGTCCAAATTGACAATGCTTTTTCTAATATTTTCTAATTCATCTCCAACCACATCTAACCCCTCTCTTACAATCAAGTTTAAAATATATATTTAAACGATTTTTTTCCAAAAACCAATTAAAATATGCCACATTATTCTTTCTTTTACTTATCTTTACACTTTCTAAAGATAACATTTTAACTTTTGCCTTTCTACTTTACTCTTTCCGCTTTCTCAATCTATTCTCAAGACTAAACCTAAACAGTTATTTTACAATAACTCTTAGTCTCTTACTCTATATTTCTTTTTTGTCTTTTTATATCCTAGCAAACCAACTCACCACTTGGTCCTACACAACACACATTGTACCGTAACCTTCAAAAACACTTTGTCGAACTCAGGTAAGTAAAGTTGTACCTTTCTTTTATATTATATTTTATAGAGTAATTTTTTAATGAGACAACGCGTCTTTTTTATGTATAACTATAAATAATTATCATTATGTATTTTTTTAATAGATGTAATTTTGATTATAGATTGAGATTGAGGAGTAGTATATTTTTTCTTTACCTATATCAAAATGCATATTGTGAAATCTTCTTGTTGGTTTTTATTCAATTTTTTGTTCCCATTTTTTTAAACTTTTGAGTTGGAATGATGAGTCTATTAAAGCTTATTTAAAAGGTTGAACATTATAATTCGTTTTAGGTTTTTGGCTTATTACCTAACCTTGTGAAAATTATAAAGTAGCAACATAGTTAAGCCACCGAAAACTATTGATGCATTCTTTTAAAAAAAAAAAAGATCCATCTAATAGCACAACACTTTCAACACCTAAAAAAGAATGAACTCCCACCGATAAGCAACATATTTCTAAAGTTCAAGGAGCTGAGTCTAAAGAAAATTATGATGTGAATACTTTGGAATTTGATCCAGGTTTTAAAACATCAAATATAGGCATATAATGGCAATGAACATGATGAAGTTCGTTGAGCTTACCGTAGAAAATGGTCATATCAAATTATTCTTTCAGAATTATATTCACATTTAGGGTCAAAGAGACATTCTCGTCATTTCAATCATCTTGGTTTAAAAATTCTCATGGTTAGAATATTTCTCCCTCCCTAAGATGCTACATTTTGTTTTCCATGTTTTCTTTTGCAAAAAAACCAAATGGATGACTTAGATCATGTACATTCAACATGGATGACTTTCAAAATAGAAGAAAGTTGCCTTGGAGCAAAGAGATGTGCTTTCTTAAATCATCATAAGTGAAGATCCTTATTCATCAAATAATGTTGCTATGCAATGTTGTGTTGATCTTATGAATCAATCTTGTCATATTAATAAAGTGATGAATACACAAGCTTCTAAACAAATTGTGAACAATTGATTATAGGTCAAGGCCTCTATTGATTCTATCTGTTGGCTTACATTTAAAGGATGTGTTTTTAGAGATCATGATGAATATCACAATCAAAAAATCGAGCTAATTTCATAGCATTTATAAAGCATTTGGCAATATAAAATGATAGTGTGGCAAAAGTTATTTTGGAAAATGCTCCTAAGAATATCAAGTACATTTCACCGTCAATTGAAAAAGAAGTCTTGTAAATTCTTTCCAATGTGGTGAAGAAACATATTAGGGAGGAGATTAGAAATGCTAAAATTTTGCATTCTTGTTGATAAGGCAAGAGATGAATCAAAAAGAGCAAATGGCACTTGTATTGATATTTGTTGATAAGATGGGGTTATAAAAGAATTTTTTATATTATGCATGTCAAAGATACAACTACAGCAACACTTAAACAAGAGTTGTCAGCAGTTCTCTCTCAGCATGCTCTCAGTATTCAAGATATTCAAGGTCAAGGATATGATGGTGCTAGCAATATGCGAGGTGAGTGGAATGGTTTGCAAGCATTATTTCTTAATGAGTGACCATATGCATATTATATACACTGTATGGCTCACCGACTACAATTAACATTAGTTGTTGTGTCTAGAGAATGATGTGTTCATCAATTTCTTTACGAAATCGTCTTTTGTTATGAACATTGTTAGTGCCTCTTGTAAACGCCAGGATAAACTACAATATGCTAAGGCAGATGAGATTGCATGTGAGATTAATGAACTTGAGAATAGTAAAGGAGCAAATCAGATGGGAACTTTGCAAAGAATGAGAGATGCTTGTTGGCAGTGGCGGACCTACATAGGGACCCAGGGGGGCCTAGGCCCCTTCTAAAATTTGAAAATTTAGTCCTAGTCCCCTTATTTTATATAGTCACTTTTATACCCTTTTTCTAAAAAACTTAATGTATTTCAAGTTCTACATTATTTTTTCATTTTGTCAACTCTTTTACATATAAAAGACTTTAATCCAAACACCAATATAAGTTTATATAATAATTTAATTAATTTTTACTATTGTTATTCATTTAAGAATTTTAGATTTTTTATTTCTTATTTATTTAGTTTGACATAAATTATATGTTCCTCTTTATGTTTTCTTTTATAGTCTTAAAAAATTAATTAATTGTTACAAGAAGAATATAAATTTGAAAATCTTGATGAACAATAATAGCTAAATCTTTTTCTATAATTTTAATAAAATTAAATATCATTAAAAATTATGTGTGAGATATTTTTATTTTATTTCATTTATTTGTAGTCTTTTTGAACAAAACATAATATATTATAAAATAATTTTCTTCGAACAATTACAAAGAAAATTTTTGAAAGAAAATATACTGTTTTGTTGGCATCAAGCTTAAAAAAAATTAATACTCTTTATAAATTATAATTTTAAACCGTTATAATTTTAATGTCCTCCTATCTTTATACACTTTTATTACTTTTTTAATAAATTCTCTTACTTTAAGTTTTATCAAGTAAATTATAAATGTGGAATTATTTAAGGTGCCCCCTTTCTCATAAATTCCTGGGTCCGCCACTGCTTGTTGGAGTTATCATTTTCATTCTCTTTGTAGTTTATCAAGAATGTTTTGTTCAAAACTTATGTGGTTCTTAAATCCACGTATGTTCAACATGGAGATGTTGATGCTACTAATGATTCTATTACTTCATTTGAATTTGTTTTTAGCTTGTATTTGATGAAGGAAATTATGGGCATAATTGATACTCTTTTCAAGCTTTGCAACAAAAGTCTCAAGATATTTCAAAGGCTATACATCTTGTTGTAACACCAAAGGGACTTATTCAAAAAATGAGAGATGACAGTTAGGGTTCTATAATGGAAACTATAAAACTATTTTGTGAAAAAATATAAGACTGATGTAGCTGATATGGTGCTCATTACACAATGGATTGTGGTCCTTTTTTGTCATCAAAGAGATCATATATCAATTGAGCATCATTATCGAGTTGTTGTATTCACAGCAACATTAAACTCTCAATTACTAGAGTTGAATACTAGATTTGATGAGCAAGCAATGGAATTATTTACTCTTATTCTTGTTTAAATCCTAATGACGGTTTTAAATCTTTTAATATTCATAAGATTTGCATGCTTGTTAAAAAGAATTATCCTCAAGATTTTACTAAACAGGAAATGATCCTTTTGAGAGATCAATTGCAACATTATAAGTTAGATGTGCCTAATGATCCAAGTTTTGTGAACACGTCTACAATTTATGAATTTTATCAAGGATTGTAAGATAAAGGAAAGTCAAATTGTTATTATCTACTTCACAGATTGATTCATCTTGTGTTTGCACTTCCTATATCTACACCAAGTGTAGAAAGAACATTTCAAACAATGAAGATTGTTAAAAAAAAAAAGTCTTCATAATAAGATGGATAATGAATATCTTGCAAATTACTTGGTTGTCTACATTGAGAAGGGGATGGCAAAAAGCTTTAGTTCATATGCTATAATAGATGAATTTTATTCTATGAAACGACATCTAGCACAATTTTGAGAGTTATGATTACATTTTTTGTTTCTGCTATCTATTTGGTGTGTGCCTCTTATACTAGGACGCGTAATAAGAAATGTATGGTTTTGATACAAATATTCATCTTTTAAAGCTTTTGTCTTGTTAGTGTTATTGACTTCTTATTTACAAAAGTGATATTAAAAATTATTTTTATATTCATTACATATTTTATTCTTTGATGATTTTTTTAGGGCAAAGATATATATAATCTATTTATTTTTTTAAATATAATACTTGACCCCCAACTTTAATTTTCTGGATCCAACCTTGGATGTACACCACATATGAAACAATTATCCCTTCAGCATCGTGTAATCACTTTTACACACTCACTTCAACATAAGAATCATTGTATCATGGGTTGTACAATTATCAAGTGCAATGGAAAACAATCTTTGATGTATTTTCCGTTGTACTAAAAAAGTCGCTAATTCTTTAGAAAACGCCTTAAAAATGTGTGGACAAGGCACATAAATGAATTTAAGGCATTAAATACCAAGGATACACAAACACAAACACACACACACATACACATAAATTATATAACTTTTCCAATATAACAAAGAGAGAGAGAGAGAGAGAGAGAGAGAGAGAGAGAGAGAGAGAGAGAGAAGAAAGTATCTAAAGTTACGACTTTGTAACACCCAATTAGCATCAATGAAATGTGTTATTACTACCATTTAACCCTTCTTTTGGTTACTGGTTGTCCATATGTCACTAGTAATGGAAACTCTACCTCCCATAGATTCAATCATCTTTATTGTCTTTTTCTTTTCAACCCTATACATGTTAAAAGTAACAACCTCTAAAGTATTCCTACTCATTGAGGGAAATAAAAATTGAGCATAATACATTAACTTCTAAAATCCTTCAAACTCAATAAAGCAAAGAAGTTCATGCATCACCACTAGCTTTACAACTTTCTCTCTACATTTCTCTTTATAAAAGATTTCTACATTTACGGCTTCATGAGTATTAGTAGAATATTGCTTCTTACCAAAACTTAATAACTATTGGCTACTAATTTGTTGCATTTGACATTTATAAGTTTTGAGGCGGTTTGCCAAATACTTTGTCCCATCCGAGTGATGTCCAACTAATGTTCTAGGATATTGTTTACACACAGCTTTCTACCTTTTACCTCTTCTCTCTTTTTTGAAGTGATCCTAAACCCAAGAATATTTTGGTGGTTTTCTAAGTTTCTCTATGGACCCTGATCACGACTAGGTCCATGTCCACACATATTAGTATTTGATGCTCTTCAGCTTCAGTTTTAAAAAAATTTTCATTCTCATCTTTAATATATTTATTATCATCAGTTTGAATGTAATTAAGTGATTATGAAGGTGGTACATCGTGTGTTGGAGAATTAGACATTTTAAAAATCAATGTTTAACCTATAAGAAAAAAAAAGGCCAAAGCCTTAGTAATTTAGTAACTAATAAAATACAATTAAATACTTAAATTGGGAAAGAAAACAAAACTTCAATATATAACATCATAACAAAGATTCAGTTATAACTTATAAAGCCCCAACTTCAAAATTTAGTCAAACCTTCATTGTTTTCTACAAAATTTAGTGATAGTGCAACTTGCCGATTTCAATTTGTTTACATTGTAAATTCACAAGTTGGATATGGAGTATAATTACTGATTCCTAATAATCTATCAACATACATAGCATCTAACTAATTATAAATATGCTTATCTTCCTAATCAATTAATCTATTATTCTTTTTTTTTTTTTACTTTCTTTATCATCATCATCAAAGCATATGGAATCAACCCAGAAACGCCAACTATTAATTATACATCTACTTTATTTATTTTCTTAAAATACATAAATATTCATAAAGCTTACTAATATTCTAACATAGTTGCAAACAAATTATAATAAACAAATTGTAGTAATAAAAGGCATAGACGCTAAATAATAAATCAATACTTACTAATATTCTAACATAGTTGCAAAATATTAATGCTTATTAATATTCTACAAACCATAAGTAGATAAAAGAAAAATCAAATTATAAAAATGAAAGTTAAAAATAAGATGACAATAAAACCTTAAAATTTTGTTAATTTCTTTGTAAAACAAAACTATTTTTCAAGAATTTTCTAAAAAAAAATTACCTATTAGGCATTTTCTAGTGGCTGTTGCAGTGTATGAGTTGTTTGACTGCCCCTAGAGATAAGATATGTACATTTGGTTGTGTGAGCTGCAAATGAAGACTATATGGTGCCACTTTTTGCTAGAGAGAAGACTTGAAGCTAGAGCTTGGAGATAAAGTTTTGTGCTTATGCTTGTGCATGTAGAATATAGCATTCATCGGTTACTGGGACAGAGAGGAGACTTGAAGACTTGAAGTATTGTTAATATAGCTATAATGTACTACATCTTTTATTGTGTAGTTAGATTTAGGGATTAGATCTATGTTAGGGAAGAAAAAATATTCTTGAACTTTTAGTTTTTAGAGGCTTTTAGTTTTGATTGAATTTTGTCTGCCTTTTTTTTTTATTAAATAACTTAAATTGTTTGTTTAATGTTTATTTTTTGTAGCTTAGGCTGGCTAGGCTTGTAAAAATGAATTCTTTAGGTAAGCTTAAGCGGCAGTAGGCTTGTAAAGTTTGGTTAGCTTTATATATAATTTCATCATCTAAAATATAATTTTTTATTTCCAAAATCAAATTCTAAGTTTATTCTCTGGGTCTAGGTTCAGGTCTTATGCTCCCCAGCCCCTACCTTGAAATTACCTGGGTTCAAATTTTTCACCCATCGCCAGCTTAATTCCCCGCAATTTCGAATTATTACCTGACCCTAGTAGACTGAGCCGGGTCATTTTACCACTCCTATTCGTAAAGGAGGAACCATTTTAAGAATTTTATCACTTGGAGCTGATGCCTACCGATCAAATGCAATACTTGAACAATCTCAACTATAACATTATTACCTATGTGATGAAATTCTTAATAAAGTAACATTATTACCTTACGAACAATCTTAGTCATCATGTTAGAAGCATTATTACCCATGCGAATCTTCCTTAACTGTAACAACTGCTTGTTAACTGATTCACGTATCCAATGGAATATCACATCAATATGTTTTGTACGAGAATGATATGTAGAATTATTTCTCAAGTCCAAAGCAATTTGATTATCACAATGAACTACATACTCTTCTTGTCTCAAACCCAACTCTTGGAGAAAACTCTTGATCCATAACATCTATTCGCTTGCCTCAGTGATAGCAATGTACTCTAACGTAGTTATAGAGAAATGCATTTTTGCATTTTGGACTACCAAGATACAACTCCCCTTACAAAAGTAAACAAGTATCTTAAGGTAGATTTCTTATTATCAAGGTCGCCTACCATGTCAACATCTATAAAAGCTTCCAATATTGGTTTGAAATCCCCAAATCTCAACTTTGAACTTCCTTTTAGGTGTATGAAGATTCATTGTACTAATTTCCAATGTTCTTTTCCAAGGTTGGAAAGATCTCTACTAACTACTCTTATTGCATTCATTTCTTACGATCTTTATGAGTTTTAACTTCCTCGTAACTTTCTGCCTCCCTCTCATCAATTTGTAGAACACACTCAAAGGCGAGATATCTTGTAGAAGACTTTCTTTTCTATTAGACATTCTTACTTGGTCTCTTTGGCTTTTGATTATTCCCTCTACTCGACATCACTACATTAAAAAAAAGTCAGATATAAGGACAGATTCTTCGTGATAAATTGTAAATTATGTCCTTATAAATAACGTATTGAGATATGTAACTGTATTAATCATAAAACATGCCTAACGATTTTTGTGTGTTTAACTTGCTGTTATAATTTTAATGAATTAGAGACAAGTTTTTATAATTATCACTGAATCAGTAACAAAAAAGTAAAAAAAAAATCATGAATTTACTAATTATGACTATGTTGTTTTGTCTCTAAATACCATAAAATATTGAAATACTTTAGTGTTAGTCACAAATATTTGCATAAAACATAGCAAATAGCTTATTTTCTGTAGTTGTATCCTTGTTAGTTCACAATATGAATTTATTTCCTATTAAGATTCCTAATTTTATGTCCAAAACACTAATCCCTCATCAATTCCCTTACAACAAAACTATTGCAAGTGGAATCCTATTACAACCAATCACCCCTTACATCCAAACTATTAATCTTAATATTGAAATCCCATTCCTGTTCTAAAAATATGGAAGATTAGCGTGTTTTTTTAGTTTGCCAAAAAATTAGAGTTTTCACATTTTAATTTTTTGTTGTCGTTCCAGTTACTGTTTGATTTGAAAGTGCCTTTACAAATACCAGTTGATAGAGACTTAAATCTATCTATAAGCATAGTTGGTTTTGAAGTCTAATGCTAAAGAATATCCCACTTCTTTTCTCGATCGGTTGGCTTGTATTCTTCATTGTTGCACTTTCTATTAATGGAGAAAGATTTGCCACCTAACATGGTAATTGAATCTTCTAAAAACATACACTTTCTTGCTTCCTTGGCTGTATTTCTAATGATGATTAGAAAAATAAAAGAATCACTCTCTTAATAAGGATTTCTTTCTCATACAGAATACAAAATTGTTGCATGCCAAAAGCTGCCCCATGCGCGAAGGGTCATACATCCAATTAGATAGGTTTGGTTCTCTCTTTTAGGTACTAATGGCACATCATCATCAATAACATCATGAACTTCTTCATTGCCTTGTTCTACTTTTTTTATTAGTAGTTTGTTGTGTTGGCAATAAAATAAGAGTAAGATCAACTTCGCCCTTATTTGAGCCTATAGGTTAAGTGAATTTGTCAGTATCCACCAATATTTGATCTTCTTGAAAGATCACATCTACTCCTTATAAATTTCTTCTTTCTAGATCATGTAGTCTATAACCAACAACTCTTCATGTCTATAACCCACAAAAAAGCTTTTGGTGGACTTATCATCCAGTTTTGATATTTGCTCCTTAGGTATGTGTACAAAAGCCTTACAACTATATACTTTTGAGTGTGTGTAGGAAACATCTCTACTAGTCTATACTTTTTCACATCTTTACTAGTCTATACTTTTTGAAGAGCTTCAAAGTTAAAAGTTGCTGATGGAGATCTATTGATGAGGTAACATGTGGTATAAACAACTTCAACCTAAAAAGATTTAGATAACTTAGTTGTCTTAACATACATCCGACTTTCTTAATAATAATGTGATTCATTCTTTTAGCTATACCATTGTGTTGTGAAGCACCAATAACTAACTGCCTTCTTATGTCTTATACTATATTAGGAATAATAATTTTTGAACTCATGAGTTGTAGATTCACTTTAATTATCAGCAAGAATACACATAACTTTGATATGAAACTCTTTGTAACTTTGAAAGACTTGATCTTTAGATTTCAAGAGAAACACTTAAACTTTCAGTGTAACATCATTGGTATAAGTAACGAAGTATTTCCTACCCCCCAAAAAGTCATTTATGAAATCACATACATCAGAGTGTACCAAATCCAACATGTTTGGTTTCTTTCTAGAAGAAAAATTGAAAGAAATTATATGTTGTTTCCAAATAAACAAGCATCATAAAGGTCAATAGACTTACCTTTGGTAAAAGGTATAAGAGATTTCTTTACCAAGATTTGCAACCATTTTTCATTTGACCAAGTTATTTATGCCACAAATCTATAAAGTTGTCTATTGTCTTACTCAACTCATTCTTTTATACCTTCACTTGTGTATTATACAAGGTGGGACTTCATTTTCCTTGAGCAACTACCATTGAACCTTTTGTTAACTTCCATTTCTTATTGCCCAAGTAACTCTCAAAGCCATACGTGTCTAAGATAACTCTAGACATTAGATTGAGGAGTAAATCTAAAACATGCATTACATCTTGAAGTATCATCTTACATCCAACATCGATATTCATATGTACATCACTTATTCCCATGATCTTGGAATCACTAGTATTTACCATGTTCACCATACCAAAGTCACCAGCGTTGTAGATGATAAACAATTCCAAATTAGGAGTAGCATGATATGATGTAGATTTATCAATAACCCATTCAACAGTTAGGTTACCTTATATAGCCACTTTTCTTCTACAAAGGAAGGAATATCTTTATCTTCTTTAGATATGGTTACAATGACATTTTTGATATCATCCTTCTGATTACACTCATTTATTCTCTTTTTCATATTCGACAATGCTTCTTTAATGTCCTTCCTTGGTATAGTGATAACACTTCCCTTCAATTCTGGCTAAGATTGATTTTGAGACTTCCTATGATTCTTCTATGCTTTATTCTTACTTCTTCCTCTATTCTCAATGATAAAGTCTTGTGCATTATCCATTCCTGCAACCTTTCTTCTTATTTATTCATTAAACATACCATTCTTACAATTGTCATAGATAACACACCTTTGGGAGCAGAGTCACTAACACTCACTATGAAAGTCTCCCCGTTATCTGGCAAGGAGCTTAATAGAATCAAATATTATAGTTCATTGTCAATCTTCATGTTCATGGTAGCCAATCGGTTAATTATACTTTGGAAGTTATTCAAGTGTTCAACTATACTAACAACTTCTTAATACTTCAAATTATTAAGCTTTTTAAATAATAGCACCTTCCTTGTAGCAGTTTTCTTTCCAAATAAGGATTATGGCTTCTGCGAAAGAGCTTAAGCATTGGTTTTGTTAGATACATCATGAAAAACATTATCATCCACCTATTGCCTCATAGTACAAATCGCTTTGCTATCCAACTTTACCCAATTTTGTTTTCCATATTACTTGGCTTACCTTGACCTCCTTCAATAAGCTGATGAAGATCTTTGTCATAGAGAATATCCTTCATTCTTAGCTTCCAAGCCACCCAATTTGAGTTGTTGAGTTTAATCATAGTAATGCTAGTAGTAACTTCCCTTATAACCTTAAGCTCGCTTGGTTTTTATATAGTAATAAATAATACCGAATAGGTAAGCTTCTAGGAAATATTGAATAGTCACAAAAATCCCACTTAAAATCCAATCTCCTTAGACAATTGTAGGTTTTTTGACAAAGTTTTCGCTAAATTGTACCTATTCACATTACCATCAAGAACCTTGCTCTTACACCACTCGTTGGGATTATAATGGGAAAACGAAATAACTCAATAGGCACAAATAGCTATCAAGAAAAAGCTGAAAAATATAATGTGAGAATTTAACATGGTTGGGCTTCTTGCCCATGTCCATGACACCAACTCCAAAATAAACTTTAACAATTAAATAATTTGATTAGAAAGCAATACCTGCCATGAGAATCTTGAGGAATACAACCCCATACTCTTTTGTCACTCAAGTACTTCATATCTCTAAGTTGGACACAACTAGTGACAAACCTAAGAAAATGCTCTTCTCTCTTACTCTCTCTTTTATCTCTACTTGTCATTATGCATTTGACTCTCACATACAAGTCTACATATATGGGCCTAAAACCTTGAATAAGGTTTTTCTACGAGGAAATTACAATATACCTAATTTCGATTTGGTGCCTTCAGCCAAATAAATTGATTTAACTTGTGTTCAAAATTTATGTTAAGTACTTTCTCTTAGGGAATATTCGGTTTATGAAAATGAATAATGGACAGAAAGGAAAAGTATGGTTAAAGGAAAAAGTATGGTTAAAGGAAAAATAGGAAGAAAGGAACGGGTTTAGGAATATTTTTTCATTGTTTAGTTTGGCAATGGAATCATGAATGTAAAGGAATAGTTTATAAATTAATTGGACATAAATGCCATCAACGTGAAATATAAATTTTTATGCAAATTAATTAAAAATGTAAATAATTATCTATAAGTTAATAATATAATAATTTAGATATTTATTTTTATTTTCATTTATTTATTTAATATAAATAGTTAAATTTCACTTATTAATAGACAATTATTATTGGATTATATTAGAATATTATTATAATTAATATATATTTTAAAATAAATAAATAAATATATAAATTGGTTATTAAAAATTAAAAAAAATTGTAGAAACAATTGTTGCCGGCCAACCACCACTCTCCGTTGTTGGAGTTTGATGAAAGTCGCACGTGGACGTCATTGTCAACTCCATTGGGCTCATCGTCCGATGATCTTTCTCTTTGTCCAAGCTGCTTCACTGATGGTGTTGCTGTTTTGCTGCATGCAGTGGTTATCTTTTTGGGATCCGCTGTTAGACTTCGTTTTCATGGTGAATGATGCAGCAACGCCAATGAAACCACCGTGGATGAGTAGAGGATCGACTGACGATCACGTCAATACTGATTATGAGGTTGAACGCATAGATGTGTTGGCATTACAGTTTTTTCAAATATTGCAATTTTTTTAATTTTTGATAATAATAAATAAATAATTATATTTATAATTATTTATAAAATAATTTAATCAATTATTTGAATAAAGTTAGTTTTGGACACATATAAAACATACGAGCTTAGTTTAGTAATTTACTATAGTATTCCTAAGAAAACCAAATTTTCCTAATGTGGGAGAGTGGAAAATTGATTGTTGAAACTTAAATTATCATAATTCCTAAGAGAACTTTTTCGTCAATTAAAAACTTCAACCGAACAAATGACTTAGGATTCCTAAGTAATCCTTAGTCCTTTTCTCTCAATCTTAATCAAACTGAACTAAAGAGCTAGGACACCTAAGTAATCCTAATTCCTTTCCTCCCAATTTTAATCAAACCGAACGGGCCTTAGATTAATCCATAGAGTTTTGTTAATGCACCTTGTCAAATAATGACTATTTTACATTAAAACTCGATATTATATTGATGCTTCTAAATGACTCTAAAAGGTTTTAAAATATAAAATTCTAGTATAACTCTTATTACCTCGCTGAACAAGAAAACCTATAAAATATGTGTTGACAAATAAAGGTGAACAATAACACTTGATAAAATAATTGTTATCAAATAAGATTGATAACATTTACAAATAAATGTTATTTTTTAAGTGTTATATTTAAAGATTTTTGCACTAGTATATAATCAATTAAATGAATGAATGGATATTCAATGTTATGCATTTATTTTAATTAATTTGTTCCTCTACTTTAAATGAATTGTTTCAAACAAGACTTCTAGGTAAACTGAATAGGACTATACTAATTTGTTGGGATTGGACTGTGTTGGATGAAATATGATAAGATAGGATAATATAGTATAGTACTATATTTGGTTTAACATAGAACTAGATAGGATTATATATTTTGGTAAACTCAATTACCAACGTAGATTGATTTAAATCATTTAATAAATTAATTAAATAATAAAAATTATATAATTTTAATAAATATTCAGATTATTTAGTAAATTGTTAAAAAATAAAGATGAAAAATATTCTGAATTTAAATATAATAAGTTTTTATATAAATGTTTAATAAATCATTTTAATTAATTTTTTAATATTTAATTGTTATAAATAAAATTTTAATTAATTTACCTCATATATTTAGGTGATTTGGGGGAAGTGAAAATTTTTGGTTTAATCTTCTATCAATAATCCAAAAATTGTGAAGGCATTAGCTCAACGCGCATGGCTAATGCTGTAACTCATGGTCCTATGAGTAGTTCCAAGTTGATGTGGTGGCTACAACCAAGATTTTTGCTTGAGATTGCACAAATCTTTGTGGAGCCAAATATAATGCTCCACCATGTGACTAATTTTTTCTCAAATTTATACAACAAGTAATACTGTACCATCCAATCAAACCTCATCCCGATCAAAGGATAAGAAGTTGGTAATGTCCTGTGTAGCACCATACACAACCAAGAATTTAGTAATGCTCACATTTTATTCACAGTCAATCGCACCAAATTTTCTATGAAGAAGCTAGAAAGAGTTACCGGTGAAGAAAACAAACTTGTCAAAAGCAAGCAGCATTGTCAAGGTTACTAGTGAAGCAAGTGGCTGCTCATGAAGGGACATGGAGCTGAAGATATGGTATCTTCATCAATCATGTTTGGAGGTAGGCCAAAATCCAATTGAAAAAGTCATCTCACGTGATCGTTGACTCAAATGTCGAAACCAATCCATCATGTTAGACAAATTATGAGTATGGACCATCCATGTGGGACATTTTGGCCCAATTGCGCATCTCAATGTTAACATTTCGGCTCCTTTTCACTATTATTTTTCCCCTTTGATAAGGATAATCGTTCGCTTTTACACCGACATTATATTCTGATTGTCTTACATTAAATAGATAAAAAAAAATCTTAAATTTATAAGACAGATTTGACCATCCTATCCTAAGGTTTAACTTTTAAAATTAGATTTTTTTTTCTTCTAACTAACTAACGGGTTTGTCTACAATACATCTAATGTATTGATATAGACAATTTTTTCGATAAAAAATTAGTAAACGACATCATACAATACTCAAAACAGCTGTTACTGTATCGTTACAGTAACACTACAGTAATATTTGTTTTCGTCATTTCGATTGTACCGTAACTGTTTCCCTAACTTTATTATCATAATCAAACTAATAAACCATCGACAAAAAGATTTTGACTTCAATGAATGATGATGTATACAATAAATCTCATTTCAAGGAAAATTTTTGAGTTTATATAGAGGATCGATTGCTCTAACCTGACGGTTACCATTTTGAAATGAAAAATTAATTTAGAGATTTTTCTTATTTAAGTACATTTTTTGTTTTTTATAGCCTAAACCTTTATATGTTTAACTTTAGTTTTAAGTAAGGTAATTCTTTATCATTTATCAATTAAGTATTCGAACACATGCACGTCAGGACTAGTACAATAATTTACGAAACAACAGTTGATTAATATTATTATTTTATAATCTCTATTCTATCTAATTATTTATTATTATCAACTACTAATGTCCAAACTATCTTAGGCAGGATTAGATTTAAGTTAATTATTTTTAACGATTTAGAGCGCGTTTGGTTAGGTTAAGTTTTTCTACAGGTTAAAAGAATGTTTTTAATATCAAAAACTTCTTTTAAAAAATTTTTATATCTTTTAAATGTCATATTGTAAAAGTTTTAGATGATTAAAAAAGTTGTTTTACGAAATTAAAGCTTTTGAAAAAAACTATTTTTTAAGTTTATTTAAAGTTTTAAAATATCAAAGATATTCTCATTTAGTATTAAATATTTTACTTTATCTTTTTTCTTATAATAGAACTCTATTTTAATAACTTAACTATAATAAGTACTCCTATATTTTTTTAATCAAATAATCAATAACCTTTTAATAAAAATTTTATTTTAAATAAATCTACTATAATAAACTCTACATACACAAATCAAAACAAATAAACTTTTAATCCATGGATAATATGATATCAATTTTTATAATCTTTATTCTACCTTATTAAATAAAAATGTCTAAACTCATTTTAGAGAATTCATTGACTCTACAAAACAACCTAATCAAATCAAATCACGTGCTACAAATGATATCCCAAACATAATCATCCATATTTGTTATAGAGATTAAACAATTAAAAGAAAACAAAATATGAGGAATCTCACAGAGGAATAAACTGAACCAGTAAACCCCAATAATTGTATATATAATGATAAGCCTCGGAAGAAATGCCGTATTTTCGCATTAAAGTGGTGGAATGAAATGATAACTTTGGTCAAAAAAGACGTGCGGTCAATAATAAAGAAAAGGAGAAATTAAAAGAAAACACCCAAACTAAAAGGGCTTCATTAAATTTAATCACACCCAGAAAGACAAATATGTCGTAACTACAAATTCTTTTATCAATACTTAATGCGGTGATAATTTTTTTAAATTTATTTCAAAATGATATATCTTAAATTATAAAATATAATTCTAAAATTAATATATTATTTATTATATTTTTAATTTATTTATTTAATAATTATTAATTAAATATATTTTATTTAAAATATAATTTAAGATGAGTATTATTATTTTTAAATTTTTTAAACATATTAATTATTGAGCATTATAAAATAATAACAGTAAAAATACAAACTAAGTATGAGTGTTAGAATTTATTGGGGATTATAGATTAGTGCTAAACTACCTATCTATAATATAATTATGACATCTATATTCACTACTGGAACTATTTTTCAAAATCCACCTTAGTTTCGTCTTTTCTTCGGTGCTTTCCAAAGAAAGTGGATTATTTTCGTGTTGACAATTTTACCCTTCCTTGCTTTAGTATTAATGAACATAATTATGACGTCTATGTTTAGTGCTTGAATTATTTTTCAAAAACGACCTTAGTTTCGTCTTTTACATAACGCTTTCCAAAGAAAAGAAAGTCCATTATTTTTGTGTTGACAATTTTACCCTTGCTTGCTTTAGTACTAGATGACGAAAAGGTACCTTTTTTCACAGCACGAACATTGAACAAGCACGACTGTGAGGAGGACCAATGGGCCATTCCCTTCCCTTGTCTTTAATCTTTATGGTTGGACGGACAATAACGTAGAGAGTCTCAAGTGGATACAAGTCCACGTAAGGTATGACATCATTCATACACGTGTTCAATAATTTATTATATACACATATTTATGATAATCGATTATTAAAATATAATTTTTTTTTGTTTAAAACTTTTTATATTTATACATAATTTTTGCAAATTATGACAAAATTTCAAACAGGGTTTCAGAGCATACCCCTCATTAAAATCCTCTATATGACCCTCCAATGATAGATCCATCAATTGAAACAAACTTTATAGACACATCAATTTGAGATTATCACTTTGAACAGGAAAAACGAATTTTACCATTTTTTGAACCTTGTCGTACAGGACAGCCTGCACTCCTGCTCAAATATCTTTCCAAAATCCGCTTTACCTTGTCAACTAGATCGATACTCAAAATTTTTATTTATTTATTTTTACTCATTCAATCAAAACTTAAATTTCATGACTTAAAAATATTTATATAGATGATTATGTATTTAATATTCTTTTTAGTTAATTATAAATGTCACAATGACATGGGCAGACTAATAGATATATTTTTGTGATTCTCACAAATAGTAAATAGCTTGACAACTCTATTTGGCGTTTAATATGTTTAACATATCAATTTTTAATACTCAACAACAACAACAACAACAATAATAATAACAATTTATACAATCTTTCAAAATTATAATTATAATATCTAATTTTTTTAAAAATTTAAAAATAATTTAAATCAGAAAGACTATTTGATAAATGAATCAGTTTATGAAAATCTGTATGACATAGTCTTATCTAACATTCATAATTATTATCAAACCAGACTATTAAATATTAACCGATAGACTTCAAACATTATCAAAATACTATATCTAGTAACAGGAGGAAGCTAGGGTGCAGCTGATGTATGGGTACATCAGCTGCTTTTTCAATTTTTGCTTGGGGACAAAAATTGTGTTTACAACTTTTACATAAGTTTTTACCACAAAAAGCAGCTGCTGTACGATACAGCAGCTGCACCGTAGCCAATCCCCTAGTAACATGATCATGTGAAACACTGTCAAATTCTATCCGTATTATACTGTATTATTAGACTGTCAGATATTTGATCATGACATGACATGTACATCCAGAAAAACCGATATATTTTTTCCAATCCATCCCTTAAAATTTGTCTTATTTTTACAGTTCTTTCCTAAATTTTTCAGCACGTAATAATTTTCCGAACGGTCCTTGTGGCCCCTTTTCAGAATTATTTCTATTTATTTATTTGTTTGTTTCAATCTATAAATCAGTCTCTGCCACCCTCTACTCTCTTCACTCCATACCTCCCACTGTCACCATTTCTCTCTCTCTCTCTCGCATCGAAAATGCGACTCCCATTTCCTCTTTCCTTCGTCCTGCTCACTCTCACCTTCGGGCATGCAGCTCAGCTCAATGGAGCCTCGCAGCCAGACACCGTCCACTTCGACTCCGGCGGCCTGAGCAGAGAAACCTTCCCCAAAGGCTTTGTGTTCGGAACGGCGACGTCGGCCTATCAAGTCGAAGGCATGGCCCAGCAAGACGGCCGCGGACCCAGCATCTGGGACGTGTTTGTTAAAAAGCCCGGTACTTTATTAATTAAATTAATTAATTATTATTGGAATTAATAAGATATTTATTATTTTTTTATTTTTTTACTACGTGTCAGGTATTGTAGCCAATAGTGCTACCGGTGACGTTTCTGTGGACCAATACCACCGGTACAAAGTAAGCTCTTATTTGGTGTTTAATATTTATCAAAAACCAAACTGGATTGTTAACTTTTCATATAAAAAAATTAAGGGATCGAATTTATTTATTTCTTTAAATTAAAAAATGGAAATTGTTTCTACAATGTTAATAGCAAATAATATTTATTGAGCCAATCGTAATTTTTGGATGACTTGATTATAATTTGGTGATTGCTTTTGGTTCGCCAGTTCGCCAAATTAACAACAGAGGGCCTATTTTTAATAAAAATTTATTTATTTTTTTAATCTTGTCATAATCATCTTGTGATCAGAAGCTTTTTATTTTTGTAAATAAAAAAATTTTCAATTGAATTTTAAGAATTTTAGGAAATTTTTTCAAATTATTGAAGATTTTCATCAATTTTTAACAAATTTGTTGTAAAATAAAGAAAATTTATGCCTATTTTTAAAACTAAAATCTTTTGTATTATCTAACAAATAAAAGTTTGCCTCTTTTCTTCTTTGATCCGGAAATTTATTTATTTAATTTATATTATAACTTGTTAAAGATTTTATAAGTAAGAGGCAAGTATGGTCACTTTATAGAATTAAGGTTTTTAGTGCATGTCTCGTATAATGGCAAAACGATTTTATAATTTAAATATATTTATGATAAATTTTGGAACTA
This sequence comes from Boswellia sacra, assembly GCA_013180625.2. Taxonomy (NCBI): domain Eukaryota; kingdom Viridiplantae; phylum Streptophyta; class Magnoliopsida; order Sapindales; family Burseraceae; genus Boswellia; species Boswellia sacra. The sequence goes on along the minus strand of SNVD02004419.1, from coordinate 3,481 downwards.
GGGATGGCAAAATCCAAACGCGGGTTAATATGCGATAAAGATGTGTTTCGTAGATGTACGTGGTTAAAATTCAATTTTTAAGTCATGGGTTGTATATACATTTTTTTTTTATATAAATGGTTTAAGTTATGTAGGTGCAGGTCGAGTGCCAATACCGCACTTGCCGCACCCTGACTAAATTTTTTTGAAAGTCCCCTCACCCGGATTTTCTCACCACAAAATCCAAGTACCCGAACCATGCGGAAAAAATTGCCATCCCTATTTGGAATTAAGAAATGTAGTTATTATATTTTAGTTATATATTTAAAAAGATAATTAAGATACCCAAATATTTAAAAAAAATCAATGTTTGAAAAAAATGTTGAGCACCAGCCTGTATTATTTTTTTAACATCTTAAAAATATTTAAACGAAATTTTTAAGTGGTGTTTTAAAACTTCATTAACATTTATGCATGATAAGGGCTTCCTAAGTGGTTTCTAAATTGATGGCAAATGTTTTTAAAATTTTGCATTTTAGAAAATCTTAAGATTAGAAATATTGTGAAATATGTAATAATTGTTCTCAAATCATTGTACAATTTGTTTGATTAAAAAAAAAAACAGAGATCGTGAGAGAAAAATTACTTTATTTGGGAACTCGGGACACACTTAAGATTTGGACTACCCTTATATTATATGTTTTAATTTTATAAATTTTTGCATCTAATTTCTCAAACCGTGTAGCTGCAATGTCCCACTTTATTTCATCGAGACATCTCATCCTCTGCACCACGTGAAATGTCACGTAGACAAGAAAATCTTTGTTAATTAATAAAAAATTTAATGATGTTAATTCCCGAGGGCGAGATGAGAATCTGCAGTCACTCGTGATTAATTTGGAATAATTCACTTTGAATTTTATATTTCATTTAATTTAAGAGTGTTTAATTTATTTTTTTTCAATTATATAGGTCAAAGTATTACTTTCGTAAATATCTAAGTTGCCAATAAACCCAAGTCACAGGGGCACCAGTAGGGTTTTAGCATCCTCTCTCTCGCCAGATGATCCAGTCATTTCAGGGTAAAAATTTTATTGAATTGACAATTGTTTAGCCTTCAATTTAAAGATTAGAAATTTAGAAAAATACAAGATTTGTTACAGGATCAGGTATTGTAACACTTCCTATTGAGCTTCTATTTGAAGAGAATAACAATCACAAATGTGTTGAATATATTTTTCTTTTATCTTATTAAAAATATATAAGAAGTGCTTTTAAACTCAACTTCGTTTGTAAATTTATTGTTAAAATAATAATAATAATAACCCAAAAAAATGTTGTACATTCATTTTAAAGTGCAAACAATCTATTTATACTCCAAAAGCTCAATACTCTAATAAACATTCTCATTATATCAAGTTCCAGGCCTATTTCAAAGTTTCCAATTAGTTCATGGGAGGCAGAGTCACTAGGACTCGTGGTGTTGTTCTGATGCCAGAAATCTTGTGAGAAGATGGGGTATTGAAACAATGCTAAGTGCTAAAATGGAACCGCGACTCGAATTAATTGAGATAAAATGAATCACAATCATGATATATATGTTGCACATTGTATTATGATAAAATTGGCTTAGTTCTTCTTTCTTATGGAACTTACTATCTATTTCTGGTGTTACAGGGAGATGTTGATATCATGGCAAACCTGAATTTTGATGCATACCGGTTCTCAATATCATGGTCCAGAATTTTCCCATGTAATCAGCTAATCAACTTGTTAATTTTGCATAAGGGCAAGTAAAATGATCAATGGCCTTATTTCAGCTTCTCCAATCCATTGTTGATGCAGATGGAACTGGGAAAGTAAATTGGAAGGGAGTTGAATACTACAATAGGTTGATCAACTACTTGATTAAAAGAGGTAAAATTTGATGGAGATTATTCTACTTGAAAATTTCTTGAGTTTGTTTTTATATTGAGTGCTAGACCTTCATAGAATGAGTTCAAAGAGACATCTCATTTAAAATTGTCTCTTAAACTGTTTTTGTAGGTATTACTCCATATGCAAATCTTTACCACTATGATCTACCTGAAGCACTTGAAAAGAAGTACAATGGATTGCTAAGTTATGAAGTAGTGTAAGAGCTCTGACTGTTGCTAAACTTCGGTTCATGAATCTTACTTCAATTTAGATTCTTTAGAGAAATTAGATTCCACACAAATTATCTGTTGCATTTTTATGGCAAAGGAATGATCTCTTGTTAGATCTGAATTTGGATAAATGTTTGAATCATATAGGAAAGACTTTGCTGATTATGCGGATTTTTGCTTCAAGACATTTGGGGACAGAGTAAAGAACTGGATGACATTTAATGAACCCAGAGTGGTGGCTGCTCTTGGTTATGACAATGGTTTCTTTGCTCCTGGAAGGTGTTCCAAAGCATTTGGAAATTGTACAGTTGGCAACTCTGCAACAGAGCCTTATATTGTTGCACATAATTTGATTCTATCCCATGCAGCTGCAGTTCAGAGATACCGTCAAAAATATCAAGTAGCTATTATGATCTCGTTTTGACATTAACATATTTATTGTGAACATATTGTTGCATTTTTAATCTGTACAATGTGCATAATTCTAGGAAAAGCAAAAGGGAAGAATCGGAATTCTCTTGGATTTTGTTTGGTACGAGCCGCTTACAAGATCAAAAGCAGACAACCATGCAGCTCAAAGAGCAAGAGACTTTCATGTCGGATGGTAAAGAAATTTGTGCCTTCCCTCTGAACTCAAAACATTGACTTGACCTATTCTATCAAATATTTTTGACCTTGGAAAATAAATGTTTTGAGTGAATGGCACTTGAACTGATCACAATTATGATGGCTGGGCTTCTTGTAGGTTTATTCATCCTATTGTTTATGGTGAGTACCCAAAAACTATGCAAAATATCGTTGGCAAAAGGCTACCCAAGTTCACAAAAGAAGAGGTTAAAATGGTCAAGGGATCAATGGATTTTGTTGGTATTAACCAATATACCACCTACTACATGTCTGGTCAACATCTAAAAAAACCAAAGTACTTGGGCTATCAGCAGGACTGGAATGCTGGATTTGCTTGTATGATTTCTATCTATCACTTTTTGCATAGAAATTAGTTTTGTGGTTGACTTGCTCTTGTAACTAAACCTTAGTTTCTTGTGAACTATGCAGATAGTAAAAACGGAGTGCCAATTGGTCCAAGAGTAATTCTTTACGATTACATTTGCCTTTTAATTTTTTGATGAAAAAGTTCTCACTTTAGTTTCATTTTATAATGAAATCTAACATTTGCAGGCAAATTCTTATTGGCTCTACAATGTACCTTGGGGTTTGTACAAGGCTTTAATGTACATTAAAGAGCACTATGGGAACCCAACTGTAATTTTGTCCGAAAATGGTAAGAGTCAAATAAGGTTGTTTTTAATTTGTCAAATTTAATTAGATTTTTGTAGGATTTTACATATGTGAAA